>JAOTRN010000051.1:12144512-12154582 GCA_028566695.1 Bagroides melapterus
TTCTAGAACTTTATCAACCACTCAGCCCTAACACAACATATATAAAAGCTTTAATTTAGACAAAATGGTTTGTCTTACCCATAACAGTAAGCAGATTAGGTGTTTGAGGAAAAAGTGTGACGTTAGACGCCAGGGACTTTTGCTTCTTAGACTGAGTATTTAACTGACACGAGCTGTTATCTTACCTTCACAGGTGTGCAAATCGGAGTCATCAAAGGCTCCGAAGTCGCGCTGTGTCCAGCTGTGATGTGTCCGTCGCTGGAAAACTTTTTCCAC
Organism: Bagroides melapterus; assembly: GCA_028566695.1. Classification (NCBI taxonomy): domain Eukaryota; kingdom Metazoa; phylum Chordata; class Actinopteri; order Siluriformes; family Bagridae; genus Bagroides; species Bagroides melapterus. The sequence goes on from JAOTRN010000051.1 coordinate 12,144,789, forward strand.
GTCCGTCGGGTAAATAAGTTTCCCAGTCAGCGCGCATTAGTGGGAATCTGTGCGTAACACTGGCGCAGGAAAGGAGAACAGCCGTGCTGTCCGTTGCACCTCACATACACAGAGAAAGAGAGATACACACTGCTCTGTGCTCAGCTCCGGCTGCACGAGAAAGTTACTGAACCCCTGAACGCCCACTAACGGCTAAAGGTCACACGTCACTCCAGCAGTTACACTGTCGGTTACGAGGACTCGAAAGGATGTCAAGAAATTTCCGAAACTCATAAATATTTGCATATTTCCTATTTTCCAGGCTTCATCTGTTGCGTTTGGCCGTTAAGTGTGTGAAGACTTTGTGGACAGCACAGAAGCGCGCGCAGTTTCGGGGAGGGAATAGTCGCACGCGCTCAGCAGCCTCTCACTCCCTCGTTATGTATGAATTAACTGATAACTGATAGTTTACAGAAATAAAGTTTTACTGATATTACACCAGAGCAATGACGTTAATAAAATATATACTGAACGGTTGGACCAGCCCTTCTCATGAGGGGGGGGTGGAGGAATCCAGCTTTGACATGATATTGTAGACTAGTATGTGCACATCTTGTATAAATCAAGGGAACTGAACTGATGTGTAGGCTATATAATTAGATGGTTTTATAATCTGCTGAGGTTTCGCCAGGGGCTGCAACTGGAGCTGTCTGTGGTCCACTGAGTATTTCAATAATGCACTGAGATCATCTGAGACGCAACCTGATGCAAACTAAGTAGTCATAACAAGAACAGAAGAGAGAACCTAAGCACAGTTTCTAATGTAGTTACAACAGAGACAAACATAAACTAATTAAGAGCTAATTGTGTATTGGTTTTATTCCAGAGCACAATGTGTCTTTGTTTTCCCACACTGGTACTGGTTAGCTAAGCCAATCCTGCATAGCTAATGTTGGCCTTTTCCAATATCATTAGTCCCACATAGCTCTTTTGACAACTTACTATCCATCATCAAATTCTGTGCTTTGTATCATCTTGTATGCTTTGTGTCTTGTATGTAAAAAACTAACATCTGATGCTTTTTTTCACAGGCTGAAATCACTGCGCTACCCCACCCTGTGCTACCTTACATCAAATGACCAAATCTATGCTTGTGGTCATTCAAGTTTCAAGTTAGACCACTTTCTAGTATGGTCTTTAAAATCTGCACATTATAGATGATGTGTATATTCTGCCACAAAGTTTGATGTCACATCCACATCCTATTACATTTCTGTGTATTTGAAGCATGTAAATAATTCATGTGCTCTGAAGATTTGTCTGAATTGTAATTAAAATGTTTAATGACAACATACTTGTTTTGTAGCTAATATGAGTACAAATATAACATTTAACACACTGGAATTACTCATAAGGTATTTGATATGAAAAGCTGTTAAGGTTATGTGTGAAGCTAGTAGTTGTACTTTTCCTTGGAACTTGGACTTCATTCAACATCTCATAAAATGCAACAGCACCTACTTGTTCTATGTCTAATGACTTTTTCCTGACATCAGGCACAATGAATTATGTTAGAAATGAATTATGTTACTATACTATTACTACATGGCTATTTTTAAGTTGTCCTTAACATGGATGCCTAGCTGTGACACTCTGATCAGATATTTAACTTACTTCTGTGCACAGCTGAACCTTAAAGCAATAAGTGGTTCAGTGCACAGTGGTCATTTAAAATTTGCTCAAAATTGTGCTTTTAGTCAAGGCTATAGTATGAATTTCTCAAAATATTTAGATTATATAGATTATTTAAACATTTAGAATAATATTTAATATTACACATACAAAACAGTTATCATACAAAACCAAGAACTCTACTAACCCTGTTTTTTTATTATTTTTCCCCCAAAACAACTGCAACTAACTGCAAGTTAGTTTTGTTTATTAGCTACATGTCTTATATTAGAATGTCCAAAAAAAGTCACTGGTTTCGAGTAAGTGACATAGTATTTCAAAATCTTACTCAGTTTGGTAGCATCTGGTTTGACTGTAGCCAGAGTAAGATGACTTCATTGTGTGTCACACCTCGATTTGGAATCGCTGTGTAGTTCACACAGGAAAATCCCCAGTGTTGCATGAACTTGTATTTTGCTTGTCTTAAAAATACGCAGTAGCTGTTACTTCAGCCCTGAGTCAGGAAAGTTCAGACAGTACCAGAGAGCGAGGCTTTTAAATCATCCAAACAGATGTTCAGGTATGTTTAATGACTGAAAAGATTAAAGGAAGACTCAAGGTTTTCACTTGAATGATGGAAACTTTTTATGTGCCGAAAGCAAACTCCATCAATGGAGCCCTGTATGAGAAATATGAATGATGAGCATTTTCCCATCCATAAATCAAAACATTCAGACTCTGTAATAAACATTTTGTTAGCTCACAGGCATTTTATACATGAATCAACAGAGATATGTGTAAATAAACATACATAAATGGACATTTTCACACAGAACTATTTAGGAGAAAGAAGAGTGAAAGAGGTGGTGGGGGTGAAAGACATTCCAGTCACACAAACCTCTACACAAACAAACAGGGGGGCTGTTTTTTTTGCACAGGGTGGGGGCAACCCTATCCCAATGTGAAGAATGTATACGTCCAACTTCAGAGCAACAGTTTTGACACAAAAAAAGAGGGCAAATCTTTTTCTCCACATCACACATTCTGTTAGTGTGATTATCCCCAAAGGCTGCTATTATATTAACAGGCGACTATTATCAGATTATTTTTCTTTCCGTAAAGTTACTTGGAATGTGTTTTTATGACTGTTTGTTTTATAGCCGTAGCACAAGCCTAGCTTTCATTGTGTTTAACTGGTTTATTTTATTAGAATCACCAGGATGAATCATGCTTGAAATTTATTTAACTCATTTCAGATTGGTAACTCACATATACTTTATCTAATATCATTTTGTGTCAGGACTCATAAAAGTAGTCACAGTTCCCTGAAGGCGTTCAGGGCTATGATGCATAGTAAAAACTGAGGAAACCTGCACCAAGCAACTGAGTATAAAACTGGAACTTGGACTTTGTACTTGCAGAGCGTGCAGTGGCGAGTTTTTCTAAAAAGCATCTCACAACAGGAGTGTGCATAAAGGAATTCTGTATTTCAGCACATGTAAGATGATGAAGCCAAACAGGAGTTGTATAATGTTTTCCTCCAATCTGATGATAGCCTAAGCAGTCTGGGGTATGACTGGTAGATAGATTTCAGAGTCCTCGAGTATGGAAAGTTGGAGAAGTTCCTGAATATTTTGCCATGAGTCTTTTCTTCATTCTTGGACAGTCGTGTAAGTTCTCCTTTTCCAGAAACAGAATCATGGTGTTGTGAGGTGTTGTGCTTACTGGAGTGGGACTGTTGTGCAAAATTACTACTGCCAGCTTTAAGGAGAGAATAAAAACACCACAGCTGAAATGTTGCTGGAGAAACCCTATAAATTAGACTTTGATTTCAGTGACCTAGATATATGGAGACAACTTGGCCCGGGTTTTCCTTCTACCCACATTTCAACAGGCACAATTTGGAGGTTCAGGCTTTGGTTAGTCTAATTACAGAAGTCTGGTCACTGGCTTTAACCTTTAGTTGTTAAAACAGCTTGAAACAGTGGTGACTGGCACCAACCACCTCAAGCCTGCCAATTGCAGTTACTCCATCCACCCAAATCATGGCTCTGTGAAAGACTAATGACTCAGTTACTTCTGTTGGGAATGTAAAACCGAATCACGATACTAGAGTTCCAAAGTTAGATAACCTTGCAGCTTTTTTCACGCTTAAATATAAGATAATTTGAGAATAGCTTGACTGTCTCTTAAGCTGAAGGCTTGCTGGAATGATGATTCAGATTTACAGCAGGAGGGATAGAATACACATGTGGAGCCATACTGGGGCCTCTGTTGGTGGAGACCAATTAAAAACGCTTGCAGGAAGTCAGTACCTTGTTGTCAAAAAAAAAAAATTGCTTGAGAAACACATTATAAGACATTTTTCATGTGTATATAATGGGTCAGTGAGGAATTTTTTTTTTGGTGGATGAGAGATGATGCAATAAAACAGCTGTACAAGCACACATTATTCAAAGCTGCACATGGGCCAAATCGCATCAGAATACATTAGAGAGCACTTTTATATGAGAACAATCTTTCTATTGGCATTTCAACTGAATGTTGTCTCTACATGCAATAAATAATTACATTACATTCAAGAAAATCATTCTTAAAAATTGCTATATTGCTAATTGTCATAATGCATGTCTTTAGATAGTTATGTAATCCCTAACAAATAATGCAAAGTATGTCAAACAGTTAAAAACTACAATATTCTATAGCAGCAATTTATAATATACAAAAAAGATGCAGGACATAGTAACATCCTTGTCAATACAACTGGCTCTGTAATATGCAGTTATATAACTAATTTCACTTTTCCCGTACTTTATATTTATACTGTAAGTATAAATTCAAGAGACACTGTGTGCATATTAAAAGCATCTATCCATTTTACGTACTAATTATCATACACATGAAGCCTTTCCCAGGGGACTCAAGATATACCCTGGACAGGAGTCCAAAGAATTACAAACTAAGGACAATAAAGAGAACAATCTCCAATCAAGGGAGGAAACCAGAGTGCTGAAGGAAGCACAGGAAGAATATGCTAACTCCCTACACACTGGGCAGAGGCAGGACTCAAACCCTCAAACCCCAGACCACTAAGCCACCAGCCACTGACCACTAAGAACAGATAGCACAGTTAAGTGCCTTTTTGCAGTTGTCTTGGAGCTGCATGCCTTAGTGAAAGATAAGCTAGCCTTGCATGCATTGTTGGCTTTGTGGTCATATCAGAATGTGTAAGGTGCAGGACATGCACATTACTATAGTACTTGCTCCAATCTGATTGGCTGTTTAACTGTTTCTAGCCTTTTTTATGAGACCAAACATAATTAGTTTGATAATCTAACAATGGATAACTTAAACTGTCATTTTTAATACTCTGTTGCAAAACCTTTGCATGGTCTGTTCAATGACTTCCTAAAGTCTGGAACCCATAACCCAGAAGCAGAGTTCCTTCCTTAGTGATGCTCTGCCAGGGCTTTAGAAGACAAAGCCTTTATTATTGCCACACATACATTACAGCAGAGTGGAATTCTTTTCTTCACATATCCCAGCTTTGGGAGTTGGGGGTCAGAGCTCAGAGGCAGCTACATTACAGCTTGTTCAAGGGTACAAAAGTGGCAGCTTGTTGGTGTTGGGACTTGAACCCTGACCTTCCAGTCAGCAACCCAGAACCTAAACCACTTGAGCCTCCACTGCTTGTTACTACAGCTGCCAACAGATCCTGCTTTTTCTGTCTTCAGTTTGACTTCAGCAAATAAAATACCTTTGGATTGGATTCAGGTCAGGTGACTGACTTGACTGCCATTGAAGGACATTCCTCTTTTTTGGCTAAAAAGTCTTGGGTTGCTTTTGAATTATGCTTTAGGACATTATCCATCTGAAGTGTGAAGTACCGTCCAATGATATGTGATGCATTTGTTATTATATAATCATCTAAGTTATTCTTTCTGCTAATTTCATCAGCAGTCACAATAAATAAAAGCGAAACATTTCCAATTTAGTCATATATACCTCAAAAATAAGTATACATCAGATCCCCAGCAGCTTCTTCTCCATACATTTCACTATACTCCATACTAGTCTCATCTCTCCGTAGGATGTTATATAATAACTGTACTGACTTTTTTATGTTCCCATTTCTTCTGGTTCTTAAGGTTTACAGATGTTGTGATAAACCCCATGTATTTACTCTTGTGAAGTCTTATTCCTATTGTTGACGATGCCATTGATGTGCCTCCCAGATGGTGTTCTTGATCTACCCAGCTGTTGTGAAGGGGTTATTCTTCACCAGTGACAGAATTATTCTGTCATCCACCCTAACTATTCCACAGTCTTCTGTGCCTTTTGATGTTCCTGAGCTCAACAGAGCGTTCTTTCTTTTTTCAAATGTACCAAATTGTTGATTTGGCCACAGATAATGATTTTGCTTAATGATAGCTTGCTTCATTGACAGTGGCAGCACCAGGGATTTCAAATTTATAATTAAGAGTTAAGAGCAGCAGATTCCAAATGCAAATGCCACACTTGAAATCACCCCTAGTAAAATCACCTGCATTCTTGTAAGTGAAATTATGTGGAAATAACACACACACACCTGGCTATGGAACAGTTCCATAATTCCACAATTACAAATAATTCCACAATTATCCAAATACATTTGTTCCCTTAAAATAAGGATCACGATTCACATCTAACAATTCTGTAAATCCTAGAAACTTTAGGTGTAAATATCAAATCAAAGCTGAAGTTCTGAATCTTACGGATATTTTTTATTTCGTTTTATTTTAAATATATTCTTGTAGACAGCTAAAATAATATTTATGGACCTAGTAGAATAATATGGAATTATAGACAAATGTACAAACCTTTGTCCAAGTATTCTATATATGTTAGGATTAACAGCTAAAACAACAATAACTTTACATTTAATATGGCATATGAAGGAATAAACCGATTTAGTATAGAATAAATAAGGCAATACTAATTACACCTTAAGTGAAATAGTTACACCTCAACTGAAATTTTATGCAACACTGGTTTTAGAAATGTCTTACATAGACTTTACATTCTGATCTATGGAACAACTGGTGCAGCTGACTACAAAGGAGGAGGCCTTTTATTTTTCATCTGTGTCATGGACTGAGTTACATGAAGAATAAACATACACTAATTCATTGACTTTGCGTTCAGTGACCAAATGACCAGCAGGAAACGACTCCAGCCTTTAGGGAAGTAAACACAAAGTTTGCATCCTGTCTCTGTCCATCTCACACGCAGCCTGTGAGACCATTTGTTGTCTGTGACTGTGCAGTTGATCCTAGTGGAGTCTAATGCTTAGAAATATGCAGTGCCAGGCCCTCCACCTGTTCCTGTGGCAGCAGAGAAATGGGGCAGAGCTTTCCAGCTTGGAATCTGTTACCACAGCTGGTGGCAGTAACTTTGTTTGGGTCCACTTGGTTTCTCTGCTTGTAAATGGATGCTTGGAATATTTGAGCAGTTATGGAGAGAAAAAAAGGAGAGACAAATGCACACGACTTTTATACAAAGACTTTTTAGACAAAGAAGTAAGAGTGACTGCATTATACTAGCAGACTTTTATCCTAAACTGTTTTCCAGAAATAAAGACAATGAATTATTCCCCAAAGATTTACTGATAATCAGCAGTGCTGCAAACACAAATGTTGAAGACTGTGAGATAACTAACACAGTGACACTGCTAACATTCAAAAGTGGAAAGTCTATTATACTTTGTTACTATACAGAAAGTCTCATTTTAGGGATTTTACCTTTACGTTACCTTTTCAATTTTTTGAAAAGAGTTTAAATTACAATTATTACTTCTACTTTCACTCAAACTTAATCATATTTCATTTCAAAATTCTTTTTTCCTCATTACATTTCCTAATTTCCATTTGGACATGGCTCAAATCTAGTTCTTTGTCCAACTTAAAATAATCTTTTAATTCTTTAAAGACAAGGTCTCTCTACAAGTCTCCCTATGCTTCCCATACTTTCATTAACTTGAATGGAAAATAAGAAACCAACAAAATCTCAAATAAATATATAAATAAACACAAATGCAATCAGATTAGAGCATGTGGTTTTCTGTTTTCTCGTCTGTTTTTATTTGAAATCTACTTCTTTTCATGATGCGCTGGTTATTACTGTTATTCCTCCATTTCTTTAAGAATGTCTTCACTGACTAATGGCTATATCCATATCGATCATAAGACATAACACATGTTCCTAGTTTAGAGATGCACATAATGATTTGTGAAAAAAAATCTTTGATGAGACATGTTTGAGAATCTGCATGTATTTTCTGCATGTATTATCACATCCTTAGATACCGAATGTCTGCTAAGGGCCTTAAACATATTAGATGGGGTTTACAGTGTTGTTCTTGTTCGTTGAGTGTAGTAGTCAGAAGGATCCGATTTCTTAACTTATCTCCTAGACCATTGTTCTCAAACTTGTAGCGTGCACATTCATTGCTTTCTCTTTTCTTTCGCTTTTCCTGGCTTCAGCTTTGTATTGCAAAAAAAAGGTCAAACATCATAATTGATAACATATTGCTTTGAACCGCTTCCTCCTGCTTGCATTCTCTCTTTCTCTCTCTCTCTCTCTCTCTCATATACAAAGACACACACACACTTTCAATTACAGCACATGGTTAATTCTGTAGCCACTAATCAAGCACAGCAGGGGTCCAAGACTGTGTAAAAAAATCTGACATTCCCTGAGACTTTATCACCCCACTTCCTGGAAGGCATAATGACTAAGTGAGAAAGTGCCAAGTCTTACCATTTTTCATTCTAGTTAATATATCTAATCTTTAAAATCCCCCAGAAAACTATTTGTTACAGTAACCTTTTCTGTGGTGCACATTATGCATTTGTAGCCAGTGTTAATGTTGCCTGCTTTTTAGTACATTCAGGACAACAGTGTTAACTTCATGGAAGCAAATTAACCATATACTGTTTAGGTCACGGTCTACTGTGATATCAGACCAAATAATAATGGAAATTACTAATTATTATTGGATTGTGACCAATAGCAATTCTTGATTAACTGATATGGCCCTGTTGAACCAAGATCACCAAACATGGTAATAAGTGTTGAAATAATTAAACCCCAACCAAAAGCATTCCATCTGGGACTATTCGTGGCCATGTGGTATGTTTTCTATGTTGCACAAGGCTTCCAAATTAAATAAAAACTGTCCTGATTGTTCTGATGAGTGTTTTGTTTCTGGCACTGTACGTTACTATTTTACACCACAGTACCTCACCCTAAAGCTAAGACAGAAGTAAGCAAAAAAGAAAAAAAAAGGGGGGAAAAGTCATGGCCACCTAGACACAGGTATGTGAAGGGAATGCTTGCCAGAACTTATAATCAGTGCTGGTAAATTACAGAGCAACTTTCACCCCAAAGCCACACAAACCTCATGTCACGATATACTGAATGTAGAACAGTTGATACTGGTGCTTATCTGATCTCAGCTTGCTGTTATGTAACAAATCAATTCACAGAACACTTAGGGATGAAAAATGAGAGAACATGGCTCCATTCTTTTTTGCTCAGTTGACGTACAACTTCTTCTTTTTTCCCGACCAATTCCAAATGTTATTTACATTTTTGAATCGGCACCAAACATTCTTTCCTTCTGATTCTATCTTGCAAAAATACAATGGGGCATTATATTTTACGGGTGAGTAGGGAGGCTAAGGAGAGAGAGGGAATGGAATGAGGGTAGGAGAATAAAAAGAGAAAAGAAAAGAGCCGATGACCTGAAAAACCCTCGTATCTGACATCAATCCGTGGCCACTCCCGTCAACAAAGATTTGCTCGTTTAAATATGGCAAAAGCTCAGAATCCTTTCTGTATCATAAATACAAATGATTACTCATAAAGTTTGCCACACACATGCTTGGCTTACCTAAAGGTTACCACCCACCGTTCACCTGGCTGACATCCTGGCCTCGCCACTTTAGATGCGCCAAAGAGCATACGCCTGTGGTCTGAAAACATTTAGCATATAGTTAATTTTATAGTTAGTTAAATTTTATTTTAATGAGTTGATTATTGACAAAGAGTTTGACAGAGTTTACAAGTTATGTTTTGTGTGTGTGTGTGTGTGTGTGTGTGTG
>JAOTRN010000051.1:12183193-12199010 GCA_028566695.1 Bagroides melapterus
TTTCCAGTTTTTATGTAATGTGGGAACATTTTGTAGACTCAAATTATAACACGTGAGAACTTGGAATTATAGGTGTCCTATTTTTGAAGCAGAAATGAGTTAAAAATATATACAATATGTTGATGACATATAAACGGTTATACAGCATGTGTGTAAGAAGGTTTTATGCAAAAATATCAAATAATCCAAATTTTATAGCTCTCCGTGTAACAGTGAGGGAAATGTTACACAGTCCCTTAAACTTCCAAGCTCTTGAATGGCTCTTGTCATAAATAGTTCACTGATGTTTAAAGCTCTACATCCCAGAAGCAAATCATGTGTTGACGTGTAAACTCTGTGCGCACCTGAGATCTAGAATGGAAACAAAATTGTTGTGAAAGTGCCGGTTCTAAAATTGTGATTTTTATTTAATACATTTCATTTTAATGTGTATTTAAAGTCTTTATGACTATTTGTTTAAGCTGATTATTATTACTGTTTTGTTCCAATTATTAGCCTAACTGCATGTACGCTGGGGGTATGAGGCATTTAGAGTAGAAACACTCCACCTTCCAACATGATTTTTCAGAGATGGGAGGAAACCGGAGAAGGAAATAAATTGGAGCTGTGACCAGGAAGTGCTAACTACTCTAACATGTTCTATTATTATTATTATTATTATTATTTTCTTCCTTTTTTTATTTCTTCTTTTTTTCAAGAAGAGGCAGTGAAAATCAGGTCATGTATTTTAAAGTGATCAATATCAGTGTTACTTTTGAATTCTGAAAAAAAATGTACAATAAATTTTTTTTTTATCAATCTTTATTTACACAAAGCTCTAGTGAAAGCATACTTCAAGTCATGACGTATTTATTTATTTATTTACCTGCTGCTATTTCTACATGATAAGCTGCTTAACATCATGCTCATATCATCATATATACACTCACCGGTCACTTTATTAGGTACACCTGCATACCTGTTCATTCATGCTGTTAAAATAAAATCACAAAATCATATGGTAGCAGCACAATGGAAAAAAACATGCAGATACAAGTCAAGCGCTTCAGTTAGTGTTCACATGCAACATCAGAATGGATAGATGCAGAGGCAAAGATTTGTAAAACGTTGGTCTTTTTACAATATTTTTAATTTTAGCCTTTTAGGAAGAAATTCCTGTTCTTTTTCTGCTCACTCAGGATCTCAAGAGATCAGCAGTTTCTGATCCTGTGGAACCTGTTTGGTACAAAAACCATGCCGTGTTCCAACATTGAAATCACATTTCATCCCATTCTGATGTTTGTTGTGAAGATTAAATGAAGCTTTTGTTTGTTCTGATGGTTAATTTATAATTGATTAAAAGTCCAATTTTTGGCCTTTGGAGGAATTTACAAGTGAGGTCTTTGTTATTGGCTTTGTTATTTGAATTTTTGAAGTATCGCAGCCTTCCTCAATCTTATAGAAGGACTTTTATTATTACATTGTTTGATGTAATGTCCTCTGGATTCTACCCAGTCTTTTTTAAAGGTTTGTTTTAGATAATATTTTACATTTCTTACATTTTATGCTATTGAAACTGACAGAGGGTTCTATTTCAAATAAAAGAGCTTGAATCTCAGATAATTGTAGAGTATTTATGAAAAATATCTAATTTCATGAATCCTTATTAACAGTCTTTCTTAGTTTCTTGATGGAAGATCATTAGATCATTGAGAAGGCGTGTCTTTGGTAAGAAATGCTATTGCTGTAAGTTTGACTACAAATTAGAATACAGTTCTTAATATATGGCAGTTTTTTAGAAAATCAACAGAGGGCAACAAAGATACAAATTCTGTTGGAGGAGAGACTTTCTGACACTTATTTCCCTTTATTAAGGTCTGTTTCACTACTTCTGATTCCCAGAGCTGTGACAAAGTCACCAGGATACTTTGTTCTGTGTGTCTTCACACATGCAGGCATCTTGCTGCCACCTGTCAACCACTGAGCAACTTTTTTTCTGCAAAAGAGCTCTTATTTCAGAGCAGACACCCTTAACCAGAGCAACACGGTTCAAACTCACAACCTTCCAATCAGAAGGCCAACATCTTAACCACTGAGCTACCACTTGACTTAAATTTAAAGCAGAACTATTTTGTTGCCCTGCTATTTGGAACAATTTATTGCAAGGATACGTAAGTTCATCACTTCATGATGTGTTTTAGCATGTGTGCACATGTGCAGTTATCCAGGTGTTAATCCCCAACTCTGATAGATATTCAGTACTCATAGAATGAGTTACATGTACAGTGAAAATTAAATGTATTTACACTGTATTTATGACAGTACTGACACTATTGTTTTATTCAGTTAATCTGACAGGGATTAAATAGACTTTGGCTGTCAGTCCAAGCAAAATAATCAATACTGACAAAGTGACTTAAGATAAATATCCAGACCGTTTATTCAGCCCACAGCAACTTAGCACTTAGCACAACCTCAGCACATTAGCAGCAATTACAGTATGAAGTCTTCTTGGGTAAGTCTCTACAAACTCTGTGCATGTGGATTTTGGCTGTTTCTACTATTTTCCTGGCAAATCCACTCAGGTTCATTCACACTGGATGGAGAGCATCTGTGAACTGCCATCTTTAGGTCTCTCCACAGATGTTTTATGGGATTCAAATATGAGCTTTGCTAAGAAACTCTACATACAATAACCCACGCTTAGGATCGCACCAGGGACCCTGGACAGCCATGCTACCCCCTGTGTCACCAACATTTATAATTACACAAGGTTTCGTTTAAAAACCTTAAAGTGAAATTATAGTAACATTTAGTCAGTGTCCTACCTATAACTATACAATGGACACTGGATGGTCCATATTTTATAGTATGAATGGTCTCTGGATATTTTGAACCAATGCAGAGCAATATTATCTATATAATTTAATATTACCTATCTGTGTCAGACTCTTTAGAGTTCTTATTTGTATTTAAATTAGTGAAATAACCAAAATCTTAAGCCATTATAACAAACAAACCAAAGCCTCTAATAAAGATTTCATATCGTGCTAAATCTTTGAAACAGAAAGCTATACCAATTCGTATGAGCTCATGAGTAAAAATAACTCCCTGACAATCAGAGCACAGGATCTATAGATCTGTGGATCGAATGCACTAATGTGTCTTACTGTGGAAAAACAAACAAAAGACCTCCTGTAAAGAAAGCGCAGGTGCACCCAATGACCCTGTGTTTTAACCCACCAGCCAGTCATACTGTAAGTCAGTGCTCATGTCAGGCCTATGTTGCCAGTGGGAAAGCACCTTCAGACACAGGAGGCTTACTTTTGGGACAAGCGTCAACAAACACTTGGGCAGACAAAAGGGGTCTGAAACAGGCCAAAAGACTCCAAAACAATCTCCAGCTTTGCCTCCATTCAACTCTACTTCCCTCCACTGTATTACATTTAGGTTGGTAAATTGTCTTTAATACAGACTTTTCTTATCCATCAGGGCCATTGGTGAGAGACAGTAAATAAACAAAATATGACATAATAAAACATGCAGCACTTTAAAAACCATTTGTTGCACTTTTCCCTGTATTCCCAGACTAATTAGTATTATCAGAGTGCCTACGCTGTCAGCACCCTGGGGAGAGAGGAGGGGGGGGGGGGTGGAGGGAAGGGGACCTGGTTGGTAAGAAGGAAAGGGGATGGCCGGCTTCCTGAGGAAAAAGCATCAGCTCAGGAAGTGACCACAGCCACCCCCAGGCTCCCTTGCCTTCACTTGGGACAAGACACGCTCAAATAGTTCGTCACTCTGGTATTAACCACCACATACAGTATACTGACATACTGTACACTAAGAAAGACACCTACGAGGTTCCGTAATGTTGCAGCTTTGAGACTATTAGGCACAAACCACTGTACCAATTGACTAAGTTAAGGTAAGACTTTCTGCTTATTGTGCTCTCACTGATTTTCACAATTGACAGTGTGAAACTTTGTTCTGTGGCTCTATTAAAGCTGAATTATATTTTTATTACTTAGTGTGCTGGTACAATAGAATAGTGTATTGTTTTCAGGCACCAAGACATCAGCTACGTCAGGAAGACTTTCTTTCACATGATATTTGTGTACGCTGCTATTTCTTCCGAAACACTGTCTGGACAGTGGTGATCATTAAATGATAGTTCATTTTTGTTGTGGTCTGTAATGTAAAAGATGACTTGTAAGATCTTAACATTTGTACTGCATCTATTGAGTCAACGTGCCTTATGATTGGGTGAGTCATAACAGTCCGTTTGTAGCTATGTAATCTCCACATGTTTACACGAGCATGCTTATGATGATGAATACATCCACATAATGTCACATAAAAATCATGTGACAAATGCACAAATATATCACATATCATTACTTACAAACATCATTTTATAGTGAAGAGTAGTAACTAACATGGATCTGGATTACATAACAATTCCAAAAATGCAATGATGACAAAAAATAATGTTTTGTCCATAATCAGAGAAGAATATTGGAACAAAAAACATCACATCACTGTAAATACAGGATTATGGTGGCTTAGTAGTTAGCATGTTTGACTTCTGAGTTTGGGGATTTCAAATCTTGCCTCTACTCTGAGGTTAGTTTGAGGTTTCTTCTGTGTATTCTGGTTTTCTTCCACCAGTCCAAAGAAATGCTTTGAATGTGGATTGGCGTATCTAATTTATCCATAGTGTGTGAATATACTGTATGTGTGATTGTGACCTGCAATGGGATGGCACCCCATTCAATTATAGGTACTGTTTAATAGAAAGCATGTTTTTGGAAGGTCACTGAATTGTAATGTATTAATTAGTAATTTACTGACTGTGCAAAAATAACTGCACATAATAGTTCTTATTATGACTGAGATAAAGAATAAAAAAAAGAATGACAATGCCGCTGAAGATTGCTGTTAGTTGAAAAAAAGATTCGGTGCATGTAAAGAAGCATTTCATTTGCCTTGTTCTTTTCAGGGATCCATTAAATCAGTGAAAGATTATTTTACACAGAAGTCTAACAAAACCAAGTGAAACTGTTTATACTTTTTAAATCATTAATATAATAAATTAATATAAATAACATGATTACATTACTGATTATTTCTCTAATCACATACATTTCCTCTGTCATTTATCTCAGACCACTGCAGGCATTAAACCTCTGTGTAGCTGATAGAGAGATGGTCTGAAAGTAATATCTTTATTGCTTTACTATTAATAACTATGAGCATTGGTTTAACTACCAGAAGACTGTGTGAAGAGGAAAAAATACATATACCACTAAGCAAAACACTGCCAGCTTCACATGCATAATGAGAACTGCTGGGAAGCAGAGGCGTGTGTAATAATATCCCTTTCCTCAAAACCCACAAATTAAGTTCTCACTGAGTGACAATTTCCGCTAGACCGTTTAAAAATTATCCATAACCTGCACCCTTGACTCCAAAAGGGCAGCTATATGACGTCAAACCAGTGCTCATCCTTCCAGTTATGACAGATGCCCTAAGTGCATCTAACAGCTACCAGCTCTAGTCAGCATGTATAAAAGGTAACACTCTTATTCCTGCACTGCTGTTCATCACTTTAGGCTTAACAAATCTACTCTGCACTGTCAGGCCTTGTGCTCTCAGGGCACATAATATTGCTCTTATTTCAGCAAGGGGTGATGGCATGATGAGAGGCCATTTCCTTTGGCTCAGATAAAGGATTCAAACAGGCACTGTGTACCTTACACATGTGGATAATTAGAATATCACATGAGGACATGGTTTCATCTCCACAGCTTGGAGCGTCAGAGAACCTTAAATTTCATTGTATCATTCATGTTAATCAGACCACAGAACTTTCGAACATACCAGCATGACATAAAGAGCTTCAAATTGCTTCTGTCTCAATTTTTGCTGACATTAGTTAACGTTATGAATACAGTATGTTATGTACATTCCATTGAATGCATGTAAAAAGTAAATATCGCTGTAACATTATTGAGGGTCAAAACGTGCGTCTTAAAATCATAGAGTTCTCAGAAATAGAAAGAAAGTATATTTTGTGTCTAATTTGAATATGTGCTATATTTCATTTTCGAATGTACTTTCTTATAAATTCAATTTCTTATTTTGTCATTTTCATTTCATTTGAATACAAAACAAAGACCTTGCAGAGGTTAAACAGTCAGTATGCCAGAATAACACCCTGAGCTTCAAAGAATGTTGTTTCTAGTAAACTGCACTAATATATACACAAACACTGGTGGAAGTGTATAAAATAGTTCATACTATTCATACTATAAATTAGCACATGTTAAACTCTTATTCTTTGCCCTGCTTTGCTGTGTTTTAGTCTAACAGTCCAGATCCCCAACACTGGTGTGCAACCTGTCACTAATGTTTTACTCAACACTTATGCATGCTGCCTCAGTAATTAAATTCCTTAGATGTATCAACTACTATCTAAACACTCTGAGAGTGTGGACAAACTTCAAATTATGAAATAAAAGAGTATAAACAAACAGAAGTCTAGTTATGTAAATCAAACAAACACCAGTATGCTCTCCTGTTCAGCAAAGTACTGGAAAATATGTCGAGGCATTGCCAAGGTGACCTTCACTTCCAGCAAGAGGGAAAGGACGCGAGGACCCTGAGTGCACATAACAATGAAAAATTGTATTGTTATGCAGCGTTCTTTCCTGAAATAATAGACTCCTCTTCAGGCATTTACTGCACAATTCCACCGTCTTAGATATGACACCAGTTCCAGTTCTCTTGCGTTGTTTTTTTCACCCCATGACAAGCAACAGGAACACAAGTGTGATGCCTTCGCTCTGTTTCCACCCTGATAGAGACAGTTTTAGGTTTGTAACACATTATCAAGTAAGAGACATGGGACAGAAGGGCTGCGGTTTATCATGTGCTCTAACCCTGAGTTGGGAAAATTCAAATGGCAACGGCCCTTGCACGGGATCTTGTGACTCTTCATACATAATCTTTTGGATGCATAGGAATTACTATTTAAGGCACATGGCATATGGCAGAGACATCATTCACAATCAGGAAACATGAGCGCACAGGTTTTCTTTGTGTAAGCTCAGCAAACACTAGTTAATCAGTACATAAACACATAATCTGCATTTTTCCCTGTGGAGAAAAGTTAAAGATCAAATTGTGGATTGACACAAAAGCTAACACCTACAGTCTACTCTGGCACAACTATGCTAAAAAAAAAGTTGCTTTATTAATGCAGTTGTTAAACACTCTTGATTTTGCTTTGTACAAATGAGTTAAGAAAAGTAAAGAAAATTGACCTCTGTCTCCTATCAGACCAGAGAAGGCAGCCATTTGAGTGCATCCATTGTTTAGAAATTCGTAGCTGAGCTTTCCTCAAGTGTTTATCCTATCACAAAAGGAAAAGTCATTTTCCTCATACTCATATTGGCTGCCATGATTCTAAGGGAAGCGACTGTTTGGAGAAACACACATACTCCTCCACTGTGGTCACAAAACAAAGTCATTTTTTAGGCTGATGTGATTGAAATGTAGCTGTTGTGACGCACTGCACAGTAATCTCTATTGTGTTTTGTGACCAGTGGATGCACAGTCTGACTTCCTATGGGCACAAATCCAGACTGACTGTCACATGGCAAAAACAACACCATAAACACTGAAGACAGTAATAGGTGTGAGGAGGCACAGATTCCAATAAATTACAATCACACAGGGTCCTTTGTTGTGGCAAAAGAGCATTACAGGGTGGGTCAGTCTGTGTCATCACAACCCCTTTCTGCTTTATTAGGATGAAAACAAAACCATCACAGCTTCAAGAACTGATAACAGAAATTATTTTTGTGTACAATTTGACGATGGGTGTAAATGTATGTAAAGCATGCCAGTTTTTCTTACATTAAGGGATTTGCTGGAACATCGGGTAAATTCGGACAGTTTAACTTAATATTTATTATCTGGTCTGATAGACAAAACTTATTTTACTAAGAAATAACATGATTAATTCATGCATATACACAGTATATAAAGGGATGTGGTTGATATCAAAGAGGTCTTTGACCCCAATTATTTTTGAGAAAAAAAGTGGCAACACTGTCATGACCATTATATTCCACATATTTATGCAGTTTGTGCAAAATTTCAAAGTTCTCATGAAGCACCTTAGGAAGTAGACTGAAAAACTCAGATCATTAAAATCTTTTAGTCATGTTTTTCTCGTGTCATTTGAATTAATCTGTAAATTAATAAGCTTTAGAAAAGACTGGTTAATAAATATTGAAGTTATTTATGTTTTGTTGTTATTGCTGTAAGAAATAAATTGTAGACTGTCACAAAGGCCAGCATTTTAATAACATTTTAATTAGTCTATTTTAGTTCAATATTAATTAGTCTATTTATGTTCAAACAACGTTAGAATACGTTGATGATGATTTTGGAGTAGATTTTATTCAGGTCCTGTAAATGAAATTTGATTTGATGCCATGATACAAAAGTAAATAATGTTTTACAGCTGTTATTAATCACAGAACTAAAGGACCTAATCGTAAATTACCAAACCTTTTGTCTTTTCTAAAGGGTGAGCCACACTACTTAATAATATGATCGAAAAGTTTTCCCTTACATTTCAGAAATGTATCATCTGAATTCACCCTTAGTGATTATATGAAGAAGATTAAGTTAGTTTAGATTAAGTTAATCTTGTCCTGTCAGCGCACCGAAATGTGATGTTGAACGACTCATTCATGTTAATGTGATGAATCGACTCGGGAAAGGTAACGATTAAAGTTCGTCTTTTAAACACACGAACATTAGTCAGTCTATCAACATTGTCTGCCACTATGTATTACTTTCAGTAAATATAAATTTCATGATGCCCATATCTGCTTGGGAATCAAACAAAAAAAAAAACTCGATAGGTTTCATTCGTTTGAACGAGTTGTTCGAAAGAATCAGATAATTTAGAAAGAACCGGATCAGTCCTAAGGAATCGGATCAGCTGACCGAAATAAAAGCCAGTGGTTTGACCGAGTGCTTGGCAGTTGCGGCAGGAATTTAAAAACCCGCATGATACTTGTGGATTGTAGTGTCTTCACGTTCCTCTCATGGAAAACGAGCAACATGGATTGTGTAAGTATACAGCTTTTATTTCTAGTTTTATTTTAGAAGAATCTCATTAGAATCATATATTTTCTTAATCAGTCAGTCACGGCAGGCTTAATGAAGATGAATGAGCTTGGGTTAAAAAAAAAAAGATAATTATAAGCATTATCAGCATTCAATATAGTTGTTGTATTACTGTGGGAAAAATGTCAGTTTTCAGTCAAGTTGTAGTCATGTGCAGACTTTTCAAACTGTAAAAATATCCAGGCATAAATATAACTTTCAGTAAACTGTGTTAGTGTTACTGATTACAAAACTGGGTTAGAAGTTTAAGTAATTAATTTAAAGTAACGCAATAATGTTTTATTTTTAATGACAACATAATATGATTGCTCAGCAGTTCTCAAGTACAGCCAAGGTCAGTTTTCTTGCCCTTTAACACAGCTAGTATTCAGTCTTCAGTAATGCTTGTCTTAAGAAGATTCATCAGAACAGTTTATACTGATCCCAGACAAAAAGTTATAACCTTATACCCTTTCTGTAGGTTTGTTTTGAAAACCTCATGACCTGGGTGGGAAGTTTCCCATTTAGGTTATTATTCAGATTCCTGTGGCAGTTAGCAGTTAGTTAGAATCTGATCCTAGATCAGAACTAGCAGTTAGTTAGAATCTGCTAACAGTTAGAATCTGACCCTAGATCAGAACTAGACTCTAAAATTTTTATTGGAATTGCAATTTAAATGAGCTGACACAAACATTTTTTGTTCCCTTGTTAGAAAAAAGAAAACGGCTCTTGCATTTTCAAGTGCCATTTAGACATTGATCTACTAAGGTTAAAGATTTACTTCTACAATAACCTTGCAATATAATGTGTCATGGAAAATCACATTTATGACAGGCCATATTTCAGTGTTGATACTGTAAGCAAAGTCGAATTATCTCATAGAACTATCCAAGTCAGTTATGCATGTGCTCATCAACTTTTGCAGGATTTTTCTGTAATACATTGGCCACCATTACAGTGAAACAAGTTTTTTTTAAAGAAATTTGTGCTATGCAAATTTAGCTGGAAACAAGAAAATGTTCTTTTTGAAGAGCTTTATCAGGGTCTTACAAAGCTGAACAGGGGTACATTGTGCCATGGGATGTCATCTAAGTGTTTTTTTATATGTTCAATATTAAAACGCACTGAAGAGTCATTCCTGAAACTCATTGTGCTGGACATGTGCATGGTGATATACCTCTGTGTCTTGGATGCATTTAACCCTTCCCTCAGGGAAAGTCATGCAGATCCTTTGTCAGAATCGCTCCAACATTTCTGGTCTTCCTTGTCCTGTAGTCCAGTACCAGAGCCCTGGTCATTGCACACTTTTCTGGCACATATTAAAACCAGACTCTTTCCTTAATCACTCCATATATTTTTCCTCTACTCCTTTTACCAATATTTCTTTCTGATATCAGTGATGTTGTTTTCCTGAAAAGAAATATAGATTAATTATTTATTATTAAGTCTATAATTCAGTTGACAGAGCAAATTTGCATACACAGAACGTTCATGTGGTTAAGAGAATATGTGTAAAACAGGAGTCCCTATTTGAACTAACAACAGGGTGTCAGCCAAAAATAAGAAATAATGCTAGTAAAATGATCTGTAGCAATAAATGTCAAGGTAGTTCCTACTAAATCAATGGGTAGAGCAATCCAGTGTCAAGCAAGACAATCCAGGAACTCAGGACCTACCAGTAATTTGAAGTACTGTTTAAATTCAAAGCATCACGTTAAAATGTGAGGTGTTTACGAAAGTGAGCCTTCATTATTACATTGCCGGACATAAAAACAATTATATATCATTAGACAATATTAAGTAACTGATGTTATTCATTACACAGCTTTCATCTAAATGGCTTATTTTTAGCCATTCCTAATAGCAGTGGCGTCTTGTTTTCTTGCAGGATGTAATCTGCTACCTGAGCATACAGGAAATAGACTTAGCCTGGGAAGGCGGTCGTATAGCATTTATATCTCACTCAAAAATCTAACCCGGCATTCCAGAGGGGCTCTGCTATAAAGTTTAGAATTAGAGCTGGACAGGTTATAAAAGATGACTTGATGTGTCATACATGAATTGAACAGGTACATGTGAACAGAGTGGTGGTAGTTCAGTGGTTAAGATGGTGGACTACTGATTGGAAGGCTATAAGTTCAAATACCAGCTTTTACCCCTGCTGCACCCTTGAGCAAAACTCTGCCGAATCTTGTAAATGTTTAGCAGGCAGATCACAACTTTAATCCATAAAGCGTTTAAACCAGGACATGTTTAAACTCAAGCAGTATAAAACCTTTTGGTCACATTCGGTCAACGTTGCTGAATTTTCTCCAGATTTTTTTTTGTAGATAAATCAGACATTGCATCCCATTTCCCTATTTTAAAAAAGGCAGCTGCACCCACTTCCCTCTTAACTATTGCAAAAGAATTTGCTTTATTCTAATCATACCAAACTGCTACAAATTACTTAGGTATAGTAAAACTGAAATGCTCAAGGTCCTTTAAAATTACTAATCACTATAAATCCTTTGTACCGTATACATCCATGACTTTAACTGCTGCATATCTTCCTCTTCTGTCCTTGTTTGATACTTGACAAATGGGTCCATTGACCAAAAGGTTAAATATTAATCAGTCAAACTAAAAGTTAATAATTAGTTGATTACTAAAGGTCCCATTGACTCTGCCTTGTTCATCAACTCTTCCCATAGCTCTGCTGCCAGATTATCCTTGGGCATTTTATGGAAAAATCATATGTGCATCATTATTACATTTAGGAAGCTACTAACAATAGGCCTTCTTCAGGAATTCATAGCTCACTAATGATTTCATACTGTAACAATTAATTTAATACAAACTTGTGAGCTTGTATATCAACAATACACTATACACATAATAGCTACGAATTGGCAAATTACTTTAAGCTTAAAAAGATTGTTTCATCTGCCTGAGGCAAACCTCCTCTCCCATATGCTCATACACACAACATACAAATGAACCAGCAGGAAGTGATTCAGCACTGTTCCCCTCACCTTCGTCACCGGCCTTAATTATACAAGTACTATTATGGAAGTTTAACAGGCTGTCTGGAGAAATTATATCACAGACTAAGGCTCATGTGAGATATTTACACTATGCATAGTAATGCAGTACATATTCAACACACTGTGTTTTTAACACACATTCCAGAAAGTGCACTGTTCAGCCTTTAGACTATACTTATCACCAATCCCTGTGCAGTCAGAACTGGTTTAATATATTATAGCCATAAATCAGAGACAGTGTAATGAAGGACTGGTGGGATTAATATCACTATCACATCATAAAATAGTGACAAAACAGATCAGTCTTATCCGGCTGAATTTATCACCAATGTAAAGGAAGCGATTTGGCTTCACAGCTAATTGCCTTAGACAACCAAACAATAATTTTTTCATTTATGCAAGATGGACATGTGATATCTGTAGCTCAGTTATGTTGAGCAAGAGCAGAGACATGCCTGTCTAATGATTGATTGTCTTTTGTTGTCAGCGTTTAATCTCCAGGCCGAAGCATGCCCATTCTTAAGAACCTCCCAGCTCGGCTGAAGGGGGCCAAAGGAAATTTAGAGTTGGAGAACACTCACAGTGAGCTGATTCTCCGCAAGATGAGCCTCAACCACAATCCATTTGAGGAAAACGGCTTAGATGAGGAGTGGCCCAGGCACAACGGTGGCTCGCTCTTGGATGGGGGTGCTCCCCGGGACCGTAATCCATTTGAGGATGAGGAGGATGAGAATGAGGCCAATGAAGTGAGGCGTGGGGGCTCAGGAAAAGGTGGATCCATTAAAGGGACACTTGACCGCATCAAAGGCGTGTCACCACTTAAGACCCTGGGCAAGCTTGGCAAAGGTCTGCGCATGTCAGGCAGGAGTAAAGGCAGCGCCACACCTTCTCCACAGGGCTCTATTGGTATGCCCTCACCCATGGAGAAAAAGAAGAAGGGCAGACGGAGCTCAGAGGGAAGTCTTCTAAGGTAAAGATTGACCAATAATCGAACAGTCTTCAGGAAAACAGTTCTGTTTTCTAAAATGTGATTAGGTTCTTGACATTTTAGGGCAGTCACTGATGTTGAAAACTTTCCACTACATTATGGAATGCATCCTGATCTTTTTCCTAATTCTTCACAGGATGGCAGGGAGATGCAGAGAGAGTCTTCGTAAAGAGAGCTTGCCCAATGGAGACCTGTGCTCAGAGAGTGATGCCGATTCAACCAGTCGCAGACTGTCCCTCTTGAAGATTGTGGGCAGGGGCAAGAAGCGGGAGTCTCTGGTTGACCGCTCAGCATCTCCTGGCCCTGAAGAAGAGCCTGTAGAGGAAGTCCCAGTAGTCAAACCCAGAGAGCCTCTCTCAGGTAAGCAGAGGTGTTGCTTCTAAACACAATAATGGGAGCCATTTATATTGCTTTTTGAGTATTGCATCTCATAATTAAGTTAAGCTCCAGATCAACTGTTCTTCTGTCAACGTTTAAGTGGTTACTAAAGACTGAAAAAAAGAAACCCCTACTAATTATTATTCCTAAATTAAATAATCAAAATAGTATTATGTGCACACATTCATGGTTGAATTACAAAGTTCACGTGAAGAGGGAGGCAGCAAAAAGTACAGATAGTAAATGCTTAGCTGGACCTGCATGCCTGTAGTACACTGTTGGCAGATTTTTGTGCAGATTTGCACAATAATATCAGATAACAGGCGTTCAGAGGGCTTGCTTGGGCAAGCTTCAGAATTGTCATGGCCCAACAAACAAATGCCTTATTTTATTAATTGTATAGTGAACATTATAAACAGTACATAGAATGAGATGCAACCACCAATGTAATTACCATGATCTACTTTTAATAAGGACTTTATAATAAGGGTGACATTTTAAAAAAATGTTTGTTTGTTGTGTACAGTGTATGTTCTGTATATTCACCTGTATTCTTTGCTGAAGGGGACATTTAAATAGCAGGTGACTGAGAGCAGATAGTGGTAACATGCATTCCAAGTCTTAATCAAAGCATTTCCTGTGTCAATATCCTTCAAAGCCTAATCGCTTGTACTGCCACTGAACCATACCATGGCTATATCACTTTACCATATCTCCAAAAAGTACAAAATGGGTTGTCAAAATGAGAACTTCGAAAAATCTCATTTTCCCTGTAAATGCAGTATGAACACTGCAATGGAAAGAGGAATTTGTGTAAAGGGGAACACGGAATTCAACTCTCAAGCCTCAGCTTTCTTTCAGTTGGTGTGGGGAGGGTGACAAGCTGAAGCTGCTGCTTTCCATTCCCCAGCTGACACAGCACAAAATGCCCTTTTATTTGTATGTTTAGCCACATTATGTTGATGGGAAAACTCTCTATTGACCTTCTATTGACCAATCATGCTGTTTTCCACACTCTTAAGAGTTCTGAACTGCACCAAACTGTGCAAAACAGATCATTGGCCTCTTTAATACTCCATCAAGTTTTAATGGAGAATTAGTTAGTATATAAGTTAGTATATAATTACAATATACTGTACACATAAATTAGTAATTTGTAGCTTTATAGAGCTTGAGAGAGTATGCCATACACCTCTACAATGCCTTCTTTATAAATGTAAGTCTTAGGTTATAGGAAAGCATGTGTCTGATCTTCTCAAGTGGCAGCACATTCCTGAGTGTTTTTGTGGAGTGTGATTCTCAGAGCATTACTTTATTATTTTTGTAACAAGAAATGCAGACTTGACAAGTTTAATTAATGACGCATATTTGTACGTTAATCCACTTTATTACTAACAGGTGTACTACCACTTACCTCAGTGCTATTAACAGTATTAACCAGTAATGTGATTAGATGTTCTTGTCCATTTTTTATGTTTTAAAAATTGGTGTATTTTAGTTTTATCCAGAATTATGGTTTTGATTAATAAAGAATGTGGGGGAAATGTTGTGTAACACCAAAAATATGATTTCACATTCATTTCAGAATCAAAATCACTTTAGTCACCACATGTCTCAAAAATATAGCTGATTCATTTGGAGGATTTTGAAACTAATAGGAAAAAGAATGTTTTCACAAGAGTGAGGACATCTGGACATACGTTTTATGTGGTAGTGAAGCTTGAGAAAGTTGAGGGCTTTTTTAACCTTAAAATGTGTATTTCTTTTTTAAATGAACAATTGTTTTTAAACAAACGTGAAAATTGGACCAAAACGGAGAATAATCACAATCATTTCCTTGCTTGGTTGGCTTAGTTGATATAATTTCAGTATGCATAAATTGTGCAGTATGATGTAGAAAGGAAAAGACCATTACCTTCTCACATGTAATTAGCCACAGAAAAAAACACCTAAACATACCAAGTGTCCTATTAGCTGACTGCTGGTTGTAGATCATTTGTATGTTTTCTGTTTGAAACCAGTGTTGTTGTATTGTGAATACAAGGCAAGGCGGTGTATTAATAAGAGCACCAGTGCCCAAATGTCCTCATTCAGTGGGATGGGCTCTGGTTAAATATATTTGATAAGTAGAACATTTATTGATGTGGTTACACCAGAGAGTAGTAAATGATTTCCAGACATCATCTAATTACAGCCAATGGCCATCAACCATAAAACTATAACTGCATCTTTGAGCCATACATTAGTGGCCGCCATGGGA
>JAOTRN010000051.1:12270116-12284234 GCA_028566695.1 Bagroides melapterus
GTTCTCATTAATTCAACTTCTGTTTTTTTGTAGCAATTTTTGGTTGTTGTATCATAATTTTTTTTTTTTTTTTTTTTTTTTTCCTTTTTTTTTTTTTTTACTGTGTTCCCCCTTAAATGGTACACTTCACCTGTCAAGCCAAGTCAAAACACAACTTCTGTTGTTCTGTAAGTATTACGCTGATGAGAAGCCAAAAAAGGATCCTGCTCAGTGTACATGAGATCTGTAGCTTTCCATTGATTTGGTTGATCTGGTCACCACATTAAAAACAGAAATATGTACATGCACTGTGCAAAAATGATTTGTTCAGCATTTGTATGAAACCCTAGAGTGTGCTAGTCTAGTTGTAGCCTTGGAGCCATCTAACAGTTGTAGATTGTACTATATTTTTGATAATGTGACAAGTGTTTGGGTGCTAAAACATCTGCCAAATTATCCTGTGATATAATTTCAGTACTGTTTGAGGTAAATTAATTTGTATTCTTAGCTCTAAAAGACCTATTTAAGTCAGTGTCATTATTTGTTTGGGCTGTAGTGGGTATGTAATGATGTTAGGGTGCGAAGAGATATACTCACCATTCAAAGCCAGCTATCCTACGTTTTATAGCTGTACAATTCACATGAGCACTGTTCTGAAATGTTTTGCTAAGGCACAAGGGCTATCTAAAGAGAGTATGTTCCAAAATTTCATTGAACAATTTGCAAACAAAAACAAGACAAAATTCTTTTATTGTGAGTTACAGTCTACCACCAAGATAAACATTTCTTCTGACGTCCTAAAACCAAGAAATGAATCGTGTTAAGCTATAGAAACTTCAAAATGTTAGCCTGCTGAAAGCATATTAAATATCCTCCATTTAGCTTAATATCTTATTGTGAGATCTTTTTAATAACTTCAATTTAAAATAGTCTTATTTTCTTGGCAGATAAGTTAAGCTTCTACTATTTAAAAAAGCTTGGAAATATCTTCTAATAGAATAATATAATAATATTTTAAACATTTGGAAAGATACCCATCAATAGGTTTTTAAATTTATACATTGCACTGCAGTAAGAAATATTTGATTAATTTTCTTATAATCCGTCATAATTATTTTTTCCAGTGTAAAAGCACTTGTAAAACAATGTCTTTTTGATCTAGGCTTTGGAGTAAATTATCATGGGTTTCGTAGGCTTGCTGTGTATTGGTTCCCAGTTCTGGTGGTGTCAATCTGTGGGTTTAAACCTGTTGTTAGAATGGATGCCAGAATGTACCATTTCACGTTTACAGTCAATTAGCATTTACAATTTGCAGCTCAGTCTGCTTCCTTAATGACCTGGTGCCTTGCTGTTTCAGTTAGTGTACACCAAATTTCATTGATTACATAAAACCAACTGATTTTGGTTCCAGTGTGGAGCAAATTAAAGGACAAGGACTTAAAGTTTGAATTGGCCTTAAGAAATTATTATATACAAACGTATTATAAACAGATGTTACATACAAAAATGATCTCTTTATTCTAGCAGTCTGTGTGTGTGTTCAGGTATGTTTGTGTGTGTGGGGGGGTGAATTTTCAATTAAAATTAAAACACTGTGTGGCTTTTGGTCTTTAGTTAATAAACATAAGTAGTCTTAACCCCTTAAACCAGCTTAATCGGTGAGCAGGTCAAGCTCTACATTCCTTACTCATATGTGTGAACATGTATATGTTTCCGTTTGGTTTTACTGTAATTGCAAAAGAATTCATAAAAGTTCTAAAATCTCGTCATGCTTAAGGGGTTAAGTACTCAGAACATTGTTACATTAAGTCACTGTTTTACAAGCTGGTCCTCAGGGATCCCAGATGCTCCACATTTTGCAGTGTCACAGCTCCCGGTACACCTGAACACCAGAGAATCCTGAATACCTGGTGCAGATGTGTTAGGAGGACGGATTGAGGACTGGTTTGGAAACACTACAATAAGTGCTGTTTTAAAATAATAGCCTCTGCTGGTCATATGGCTTGTAATCACATCAAAATAAGATGTAGCCTTAGTTACTGAACAAAAATGCCTTTTTTCCTCTGTGTGCGTTACCATTCAAATAACTACAGTACCATAAACATTTTACTGTATTTTTAAGCAGGGTCAGTTAAAAGAAGTAAATTTCTGCTTCTGAGTAAAACTTAAACTGCCTGCTGGGTTAGCATTGACAGTTTCATCCGGAGGTATATCATTGCCTACTGTTACTTCTCCTCCTCCAAGGCTAACTGACTGTATAAATATGTAAAATTGTGTAGGTAAATTATGATTTTCTTTTGTTCTTTCAGGTTTTAGATTATTTGTCTGCCTGTACATGTACAGAAAGTGGAATGGCTGAGGAATAAACTCATTGAGGAACAAAATCATTGCTTTGTCTGTGCTTTGTGTGTTCACCTCTAACAGTGAAATGGTGGCAATGTAGAAAACAGAATAGTTTGAAGTAAATAACTGCAAAAAGTAGGACAAGGAAAAAGAAAAAAAAAAGCAGAGCACCAGAAGATTCCCCAAAGAGCCGGTATATATGTAAGCACAGTGCCATACAATTAATCTTATTTGCATGCTTCCAAATCCAGTGATATATCACTGATGGTGGTGTCTAAAATGCCGGTCCAGTATCTCAGCTATATTCAGATCCGATGACTTTTTATGGTGTCACTAAACGACCCCTAGATATGAATCAGTGTGCGGATAGTGCCCCTGAGACTGAACAGTGTACCATCCATGGGCTTTGCTCTGAATAAACTGGAAGATTTGAAGATCTCAATTCTATTTCATTTATAATACTGATTAAATATCATAATATATTTCATTCAAAATGGTATAGGTGGAAACCATATTTTCATCAATCTTGAGATGATCTGGTTAAATTTTTTTCAGATCCGGGTTTAAAGAAACAAATCTTTTATTCATTCCAATTTTTATTAGCTTTTGTTTTGGTTTTGTTGACACACATGAGCTAAAATTATGAGCCATACACAGATTTGATTATTTCATGGGGCTTTTAATTACTCTGTACAACCAAAACAAAGGTGAATACAGCACAGTCAGAGTTTCCTGATCTATGCGGCGGTTTGATCCCAAGATGTTACAGGAAGAATGGAAAAGGTGGCAGGGTGACAGTAAAAAGGAGGGAGAAGAAAATGGTTAATGGGGGAAAAGAGAAAGTATGTAAAGTAAGAAAGAGAGGGAGCAGGATGGAGTGTCTCTTGGAAATGTCAATCAGTAGCACTTGTCCTGTTTGCATGCTTGCTCCTTAGATGGTAAGGTTACCCATAAGAACAAATACAAAAAGAAATACTATTTCCACTTTACTTCTGGGCTGGGATCATGTCATCGATGGATTCTCCCTTCTCCAGCTTCTTTTCCATCTCAATCATTAGCTTCACACCATCAACCACCAGCTGTACCTGTTGCACTTCAGATGAACCCAGACGGTCAGCATTGGAGATGTCGAACACACCACCAACGGAAGCAGTATCCACACCACCTGGACAAGTGGAAAAGGAAGGTCAAGCAGTTCAGAGTATTCAATAAGGATGCCTAGGCTGTTTACAGTAATGTTACAACCCGTGAGTTACGGGTTGCTTTATATCTCTTTGTGTATGTGTATATTCGTTCTCCCTCCCTATTCTCCAGGTCGCTCCACATTCCAGCCCGGGTTTTCACACCAGCCACTCAAGGGAAGGATGACATCACTAGAAGTCACCCTATAAAGCTGGGATGGAAGCAAACCTTGGGAGCTTGATTGCTCACTTTGTGCTGGTTGTGTTCTTGGTGTTCCGTTCCGTGATTTTTGACTACTTTGACTACGAGTTCTGTTTCTGTCCTGTTCTGTTTTGGTTGCCGATTGTAAATTTGTATATAGTGATTGAGTGTACATATTGAATTGTATGTATCACTGGTAGTAGGGGTGTAACTGCCATTTTTGTTGGGGAGTGGGTTTGTCTTTGTTTTTTGGTTAGGGAGACTAGGGAAGTTTATTGTAATTTTTGTTTATTTATTTTTGGTGTTAGGTAAGTTAGACCCTAATCGGAGATTGGTTTTTGTTTATTATTTTGGCCTTGGTCCACCCTGAAGTCTGTCCCGGTTTCTGTGCTGTACATAATCACAATATATATCACTTTGAGGTTATGGCTGTGTGTGTTGTGTGGTTTTCTTTTATACATCTTTTCGGAGCATTCATACATTTATTTCATTCCATCTATCACCCCTGCCGTTCCTCACGCTGTGCGTCCCAACCCTAGACTGGGTCGTAACAAGTAATAACAATGAATACCTGTGCCACGCTTTTGCAGACGGAGTCTGGTCAGGATCTCCTCAAATTTGGCGTGTGTGCTGAGCTTGGGCAGCTTAACGTGCACTCCGCCACGCAGGCCAGTACCCAGGTTAGAGGGGCAGGTCAGGACGAAACCAAGATGCTCATTCCACATGAATCCGTGGTTGTGCTTCTTGAAGATCTCCTCAATCTGTGTAATTGGAGAACATAAATGTCCATTTATTGGGTGCAAAGGAAATAATCCTAATATTTTCAAGCTTTAGACATTTTACCTTTTGCAGACCAGTGCAGAACCTCCTGAAGACCTCCTTCATGTTGCCACCCAACTGCATGGAAATGACACGCAGATGGTCCTCTTCATTCACCCAGATCAGGAAGGTCTTGTTGTCATTGTGCCAGATGCCTCTTGCATCAGGCCAGTCACGGGCCATACCGGCAGCCAGCAGCAGTGGGGAAACAGGCTTGTCAAACAGGAAGTGGTCAGCGATCAGCTGTTCCTGCTCTTTATCAGTCATGTCCTTCAGGGGGTAGTACTTGCCCTTGAACTCACCATCCAGGCTGGTCAAAGCTGTGAAAAGAAGCAGGACCAAAGCTTACATTTTTATCCTGTGGGCATGAT
This sequence comes from Bagroides melapterus, assembly GCA_028566695.1. Lineage (NCBI taxonomy): Eukaryota > Metazoa > Chordata > Actinopteri > Siluriformes > Bagridae > Bagroides > Bagroides melapterus. Next base: position 12,275,012 of record JAOTRN010000051.1, read on the forward strand.
CTGTAACTAGTTGGTGATAGTCAGATGGCTGTGACTCACCCTCAATGGATAGCTTCTCCACAGCCCTACGCTCACCACGGCTGTTGTGGGGGGGCAGGGTGAAACCCTTGATGCTGCGGCCAGTACGTACACGGCTGCTCAGAACGTAGTTTGGGTCAAGATCATCTCCACCCTACATAAAGAATGAAGGAGGTCATGAAACACACAAGGTCAGGCCTACACAAATGACCAAAGATTTTGAAATCTTGTGGATTTTTCCACACCTTCAGGTTCTCCCAGTTCAGATCAGTATGGTGCTTGTCAGTGGGCTTGTAGCCACCATGACGGTCGGAGATGACGGGGTCAAAGAGATCCTTGAAGACCTCATAGGACTCCTCATCACCAGCAACACAACCAACAGTCATAATAAAAGGATGACCTGCAGATGAGATAAAAAATTAGCATGACTCATGAAACACTAATAACTTTGAGATACCTTTGATAACGAAAATTTAAAAAATATCATGTCATTTTAATTTAATTTGAACTCATGTTTAGATATTGATTATTATAGTAACCCAAATTATTATGGTGGTAGCGTAGCTAAAATCTTCCAAGATGATATGGTGCATCATTAAGTCCAACTGTGTGTTCACAGTTATTCTTACCAGGGTTGTCCACACCAGTCTGGATGCAGTCATCAAGAGTGAAGCCACTTGGGGTAGACTTTGATCTCAGCTTGTTATAAATGTCCTTGTTCAGTACCTTGGACATATGGTTGTTGTGCTGGGAGAGGTCAGGGTACTCCTCCTCCATAGGAAACTTCATCTTATAGTCATTATTGCAGTTCTTAGTCATGATTCCACTTTTTTAGATGACCTAGGAAAAGTGCATGTGGATACAAATGATGTAAATGCTACTTTTTTTTGCTAGAAGAGACCTATAATTATTCCTAACAGTCGGGGTGACATATTTGGGCTTTAAACCTGTAACTAGCTGTCTGGCTAACTGAAACCAACGTTTCATATTACTGCATAAAGTGGTTGGGGCATGGTCCACATACTTATATGTATCAATCCACCGAAGATATTTTTAGCATGCATGCAAACTCTGTCCAGCCAGCGCATACACCTCTCTTATTTCTGTGGGGGGGGGTGTACATGAATATTTAGACCAAAGTTAGAAATCGCTGTCTATTTCTTAAGATTTTCACCTTTAAATCCTACTGTTCATGACAAAAAATGTACTAAACTACTGATGATGATGGCTGTCATAACACGAGCACACAATTACATGAAATGTTCTACAGAATTTGGAATGAACAGGAATGAGATCTGCATTTTTTGTTTCAGCAGCTGACTTTACACAACAGGTGTCTCACACACTCTCACACACACACACACACACACACAGCTAATTCTAGCTTTAGTTGACAAGACCACTCCTGCTGTTCTTAGATACTTTTCTAGACTATAAAACTACTGTTTTTAAAAAGGAATTGAATTTAGGATGTCAATAAAAACCCCTTATATTCACACCATTTCATTCTGTTTATCTTCAAACATGTCTGACATATCTTAAAACATGTCATTACCATCTACACATAATTCAGTAAATAAATTAGATAGACTAATAGAAAAAGTCTTATAGTTAGAAGAGTGAGAAATTTGTCAAAGACTCTTGGGAATTTAAGGGGTTAAATGCTTGGACCATTACATTCATTGTGAATAAAATTGTCTAATGTTAGCATCAGGAATCCAGCAAAAAAAAGGTAGAAGTCTCCAGATAATTGTAACATGACCCTATAGACAGTGATGAATTTTTAGCAGTTTCTGAAGACTATTGGATACCTTGATTTAAAAAGATTTCTTTAAAAATAAATAAATTAATAAATAAAATCCAATGTTAACCGTGCTTTTAGTACAAACATTCCCCAATTCCCACATGCTTCAATCTGTAGAGTCACCATTGGTTTACCTGCACGAGAGAACAAGGTAACAGTCCTTGGGATCAGATCCTGTTCACCAAAGTCAATGTAGGGGTTGCCCAGCTCTTCAAAATGTCAGACCTTGGTTTATATACGCCGGTGCTTAATGTCCATTGGCTGCACAGTGCATGAGTGCTCTTAGTCTATTGGAGATTAGCACTCTCTGTTAGGAGCCATGGATTCTAAAAGGAAAGAAGCTACATCACAACACCAGAGACGGGGTGACAGCTGTTCCCGCCCATGTACCTTCTGCCTGTCCCTGTCTGGATAGTGGCTAAGGGAGTTGTGGGAGAAGTTCCCAGAGAAATACAAAACCAACATTTCCTGTCTTAAAGATTTTATGACTGTTACAGCATCTGTGCTGAAGAACATTTCATCAATATTTTGCTTCTAATTCAGTAGGTTCAAAGTTACCTTGAAAAGAGTAAATTTGGTCTTTTTTTAATTATTTACTCAGTAGCTTTCACTAGGGCTCAATTAGTTCTCGCATTTTTATTTGCTTCAGAGTGTCTTAGAACTAAAGCAGGATGCAATTCAGGAATCTAGATAACCAGTTGAGGGTTAATGGGCTAGCTAAACCTTAGCTCAGCCTTAAATCTATAGGAACATTGGTAGAGCATGACATGTATGTACATAATATGATCTAATATGCATTTAATTTGTTATGGATTGTTCAGGTCCAGAAGCATACAATAGGTTGATTTCATGTCCCTTGCTGTTGTTCCTTTGTATACAGGAACTTTGGAAATGTAATTCACAGCACAATATGCACTGTAACACTGATTATTATTAATTATTATTAACATTGGACAGACTAAACATAAAAGCTTGATTGATTTTTAACTTCCTTCCCCTAAACTACAATACACCAGCAGTGATGTTTATGTGTGCCTAAAATAATTTTAATTCATTATATCTTGCGGATTTCTGGAAGCAGTAAAACCTATCCCAAGCACTTTGCTCACCTGCGGAATGTCTACTGAAAAATTTTGTTCATATTGTTTTAAACTTTAAAATATTTTTCTAGAGAACGTTACAAATGCCCTGGTATGTGTTTACTCTAAATCCACACTAAAACCACAGTTTGTTTTTATTTGTTTCCTCAGTTCTTTCATTGTATTATACTTTCCTGTGAATGTATTTGCAAATTTCTGTGTGTGATGCCATCCTTAGTGTATTACAGTTCTGATGCTAAATGTTGCTGGGGTCAACTTTGGATCCACCATGACCCTGTGTAGGATTAAGCAGTTAATGACGATGAATGAATAAATGAATGATTTGTAGTCATTATCATAGGTATGGCTAACTCCGTAATTACTGTATTTAAGTAATTTACTTGATGCTGATGTGCCATACACATGTATCCTGTCACAATTGTTTTTAAAATCTAAAGTTCCATAAACCTCGGAATGGAACGTTTTTGTCTTAATTATAAATATTTAAAAATTTAAATAATGATTAACAATTGGACTCCTGTGTATATAGTGAAAATTACAAGGCACATAATATGGGACTCCTTTCAGATAAATGAATTTTCATTTGCTAAAAGAGACTAAAAATAAACTAAAGGGACACGGTGTAATTCATTTTTTTGTGTGAAATTATTCATTGTCTAGTTTAAGTATGTTCTAAAATATAACAGTTTGCGCTTTTTGTCTCAGAGTCCATAGTTCTACAGAGAGGAAAGTGGATGTAAAAAAGCTGGAACATGCATATGTACCAGTGCCGGCCTCCAAAATTAGTAACCAATGGGCTCCATCTATCTGGCAGTGAGTATGAACTGCTACATACTGATGATATATTAAAGGTTGTTGAAGAGGAGGTGACTGATTTTGTGGGATTCCCCATCACAGCAGGAATTCCCCTTTACTTTTTTTACAGACAAACTTCAGAGATACAGCTTGTGTGGTACAGATCGACCATTTGGTGCAAAGTTCACTGTCTTATTATTGACAAAATGCAGTCACAAAGCTGAACTATGCATTATATCTACAATACTATGAAGTATCTTAGAATCATTGCAAACATTGTGAAATAAGGATAAAATGTCTTGTATTGTGAAACAGTTACCGAATTCCTGGTAAGATAACAAAAAAAAAAGATTATTCAAAAATGGTTCATGTGGGCCCCTTAGATTAAATAATCTTCTGTCCAGGGAAAATAGTAGAATTAAATAATTATAAGAAGAAGATAAAGAAAGAGAACTTTTACTAACTTTGAAACTGCAACATATAAAACCATAACAAATAAGAAAATATTATATTTACAAATCTGCATTTTTTTAATTTTTGGAAAATCGAATTATTTTGCCTATTGTGACAAAATCTTCTGTCCTTGTGACCATGTAATAACATGCATTTGCAGGTTATTCTATGCAAACTGTGTGTAAGCCAGAAATGTACATGCCTTATATACATGCGAGGTATGTTAGTCCTTTGCTGCAGTCAGAACATTGGAAGCTATGTTTGCCAAACTGCAACAAATTTAGCATCCACTGATAAAACGTGTCACACACACACACGCCAAGTAACCAGATAGCTCTTAGTCCAGAGTTAATCTTTATTTAACTCTGTCTTGCATAAGAGTGCTTAAGTTGCTAGGAGTACATTATATAATTAACAGGTTAGCTTGACATTGTTGTGCATTCCTGGTTGTTTTCTGAATAATAAGATATATGAACAGTTATGTCAGTTATGTCTGTTCTCGTCTGTTTCATGTAATTGTATCTAAACAGGCGAAGCATGTATTTGCGTACACTGTTCCATTTGGTGTGGAAGCCTCTTCCATTGAAATGTGAGTCTACCCAATACCTTGTCCTGTTTCAGTGCTATGTTTAGTGCAGGGTCGCAAAGTTGTCCATTTCCCCGTGACAGACCCTCTGATTGAATTACATTGACTCAGCTCTGGTCCAGTCCATGCACCTAGCCTCAGGACCTTCCAGTCACCCCTGTCCTTGCAGACCAGAGTAACTCCCTAGTCTTGTAGACAGTGCAATGAACTTATAGTAATATAAATGAGGGGCCTGCTCACAGGCTTCTGGGTTGTGCATCAATGCTACACTATGCTATATTTGAAAGCTATGTGTAAGTGCTACGTTGCCAGATACTGTATATCAGTGTAAAGTCCTTGCACATATGCTGCACAGGACATATTACAACACATACACTTTCTTTTTTGCTCCAAAGATTGCTCTTAGCAGAGCTGGCCAATATGCACACTATCAGCTGTGCAGTGAGAGAAACTTGGTTGGCTTGATGCATATGCATTAATAGCATTCCCCATGCTTAGCACCTCTCTACCACATCTTCTAACACATGTGCTATGGAAAATAATGGCTCTTCCCCCAGCCTTCTCCTTCATCACCTAAATGAAAGGAAACACTGAAGGGTATTTAGGAGCAAATAAACCCTCACTAGTAACAACACGTAGACAAGAAAAGTTATACAATCACTATCATTATTTTATGTATGGATTTAATCACAAAATACTTGCAATGGGAAATTAAAATCATTAATCAAAAAAATTAAGTAAAGCATGAAAATATTAATTGACAATACTGACAAAATTAACAATAACAAATCCTGTTTTGAATTAAGGCAAATTATTATTTATCATCTTTAACTAACATCCACTCAGTTTAGGTATTATCCCTATTTGCCAGTACAATTTATTTTTGTCATTTTCCTGACATTTGATTCTCAATAATATGTTGTCTGTTATAAATTGTAAGTCAGATAGAAGAATTAGTGAAAGTTGCAGTGGCTTTTTTGACCCAGGCTGCCCTTTGGAGCTGTACCCCTCCCTCCCACTGCCAGACTGTCCTTATATGGCATGAGTTGATCTCCTACAATCCCTGTGCCAAGCAGCTGAACCATCAATCAGCCCTGCCTCATATATCTGCCTGGCCACACCTGCTCTTCTACCATAATAGTCTCACTCTGATTTGGCACATATGCCTTGCCAAAGTTTCGTCTACTGTTATCTTTCTAGAAGAGCAGAAGACCATATAGTTCTGCGTCTAGTTCTCGGTTTTATTCAAAATATCCATTTGGACTTTTGCCCTGTCTGTTCCTTAACTCCTGAAGGCAAGCAGCACTTCCCTACTTTCAGATCTGTAAATCTCATTGGTGGTGCGTCCTGACCTGTGCGACTGTGGCTTGTCATGCTAAGTATATCTGACAGGGAGAGACTAATGCCACTTATTTCACTCGTCCAGTTAAGCTACTTAAGCTGCTTTGTCGAGTGTTGCTGGCGAAACGTCATTAAGGCACTCCTCCCCTAACATCTTCCAAAACGCCTCCTACCATTTTGACTGTACAACAGAAAACCAGTTTTACTGGTTCATATTATATAATAGTCAAACTCAGGTATTCATCAAGGGACTTAGTTGCCAGACTGGCATGACAGATTACAGTGCAATAGCATGTTTTTAACTTGGTTACACATTTTTCCTGGACAAGCATCCATATCTCATTGTAATGTAATGTATACCTAATATTTTTATATTGCCAGATAGGTAATGGTTCTCAAAGTGGATTCCAGAGAACACCAGAAATCCATGAATAATGGAACACAGTCAAATCCATTGTTCTGTGATTTTATATTTATTTTATTTTATTTATTTTTGTTAGACTGATTAATTATTTAGTGCTTATACTCAATTGAGTCAAATGAATTTAATTAAAAAGCTCAGAAAATTAATTTTAACTTGATTTTTAACCATTTAAATTTAACCATAATCTGTTTTGTTGGTGGAAAACTCAGGAATAAAAATTACTCCATTTTTTTTCAAGACATTCAATATTTGAATGATTTATTATGTCCTCACTGAGGTGCTGGGAGGACTGCAGGTGTGTAGTGGGTGGAGCCAACCGCTTATTGCAGTCTCACGTTGAGAGGATGGTGCGCATCATTGCCGCTGTGCACGCTGGGAAGGTATAGACCAGGCAAACCTCTGGTTATTCGTATAATACTAATTACTAATGTACTAAAGTACTTAATTTGTTTATTGTTTATATGACCTACCTAAGATGGGAATGTTGGTCTGTTGTCGGAACATTTGAGCCGTAGTTACCGTAGTTACACCGAATCTTCAATTTTCTCCGCCTGGACGCGACGTCACGGTGTATCTGACAGGTAAATAGTTCCATTTAACTTTTTTTTATAGAATACACTAACGGCCAGCAGTCCTTCGATAACTACACTTTTGTGTGCTTAATACTCTAAAAAGTTTATCACATATATTTTGCTAACATGAAACATTTGAGACAGTCACGTTGCAAGTTGACATTATTCTGATATGATACCGACTAAATAATGGGTGTGCCCATTAATTCTAAACAAAGCTCATGTACATAATTAGCAAGGAATTTTGCATCCTAATAAGAGATGTTAAGGGTTTGTTGTTATTGCTGTCAGTAGTGTGTTTACACCCTGAGGATTACATACGCATCTCACTGGCATAACGATAGAGAGATTAACTGTTCACTAATTATTACACAATAATTATATTAAAATATTACTAAAAGAATGATTTCATCTATATAATACAATATAATATGATATAAAATTATATAAAATATGCAAATGTCTTTTACTGACTTTTAAGTGCAGTCTCAAGTGCAAAATCTTTTATTTTTGTTAATTCAACGTTTGTTAATAAATGTCTCTGTTCCACCTTAAATGACTGCAGGTGTGATATTTTGAATGTAGTTGCCACTAATTATTACCCTCACCCTTTTTTCTTTTCTTTAAATCTGTGTGGAGAGCACTTGTTTTGTCACGTGTCATATGGTTTTGTTTAACCACATGACACGTAAAGGTACTGTATTATGTTGCCTAAACTGCCACATATGAACACATTTTTAAGGAGTAACCTGAGCTACCAAAAACTCATCACAATAGAGAAGAATACAATGTCCTACTGTTTTGGTTTTGGAGTTTATGGAGTTATATACAGAGAGTTTTATTTATATATAGATGATATGATAATAAATTGAATTTATGATGATATACACATGATGAGTAAATTACAATAATAATAATCTGTCTACAAAATCCCATAAAAAAATGGTTCTTTCTCTAGACATGTTATGTTAAGGTGTGATAATCTGGCAATCTTTTAGAATAAAAAGCATCCGTACTGATGGAACACTTACACCTTCTGTTATGCACACAATGATATGATGCTCAGATTTATTATCAGTAAATAAGTACTGCTTTGTATCTGAAAAGACTTACATTAATATTTGACCAAGATGATTGCTGAAATAATCTGAATATGTATCCATGACTGTTTGTATAAGGTGTTGCCAACTGAAATGATAGCTAGATCATTTTCAGAAGTACCAAGTAGTATTGAATGAGTAATTCATTTCATTTGATTAAATGCCCAGTGATCACTAAAAGGAATTGCAGTAAACTGTAATATGTCCTATTCACACACCTTTCTCATTTCCTGAGGGACTTCGGTCTTGGTCAATAAATGGATGTGTTCCTAGTAACACATCAGTTGCTGCCTGTCTTTTCTGATTATGTACAAAAACATGTCTTAGGCTCCTTTCTTATTTAGTATTTGAAATTTCTATCATATTGATCACAAATAAATTGTGAAGCTCTTTTAGAAATGAATTGACAAAATCTTCCAGACCATTTATATTTTTGAGTTGTACTTATGTTCCTTTTTTGTAATATTTATTAATATTTTTCTTTGTAAATGAATGTTTGGAATTCTGTCATTTCAAAGAGAGCCCTTCTACTGACACACTTATGCAACACGACTTGAAATAAAAAAAATATTTATATATATAAATTTGTTCTGGGGTTGCAACATTTCATTCATTTGTACCTGTGTCTGAACTGTCAGCAGTCTTGCATTAGAAAGTTTCTCTTTCAATCAATGTCTACTAGCATGTTTCCTCGAACTGATCCATTTTTGTTTGGTTAGATTTAAACTGCTGAAGGTATCTTAATGTGTAGAGTGAAGTAGAGATTGTCAAACATTGTTCCCTTCTTAGGGCTGAGTTAAGACAGAGCCATGTTGTCGGCAGAGGAGATCTTGAGCAGCACACAGCAGGTGATTGCAGGACTGGAGGCTCTGCGTGAGGAGAACCGCAGTCTGCTGGACAACCTGCAGGAGACACTGCTGAGCCGGACATCCAGTAACAGCAGCAATCTAGAGGAGGAGAAAAGTGGCATCATTTTACAGTCCCTGGACAGAATCGAACTGGGATTAGGGGAGGCACAGGTTGGTTTCAG
>JAOTRN010000051.1:12293508-12317901 GCA_028566695.1 Bagroides melapterus
CTGGAGAACATAATCCAGTACTTGGCAACAGCACTGCCATCCTACAGCATGTACAAAATAACAAGAAATCCTCAAATAAAGGAATTAGGAAGAAATACAACAGGCTTTTTCTTACCAAGATGTTAACTGTCTAATTCACAAAACTGGGTGATATGAGCCTCAAGGTCGTCAATAAACCATAACAGCTCCCCCATAGGGTCAGACCCACAGATGGGACATGGGACAGATTCAGGTCCGAGCCCAGGATCGTGTAGCATGGTTATTAATGGCTTCCCACTCAGTACAACACTGAACAAGAAAACCAGGTGTTCATACAGAGGCAATTCCCACTCCAAGACAAACACAGGCCAGTTAGAGAGTACCCACTGTCTGCAACTCATCGGCCACAGCAGCAGTGGACAGCTAGTCGGTGGGGAATGTATTCAAATGGGGAATAACTGTGTAGGCAAAGTGCATGGTATGTGCCAATTACTGTTATAGTACAAAGAAGTCACTGAGCTCCGGCAAAGCCGCCGAAATAAAAGGGAAAAAAACCACTCTGGAGCCTGTAGGGATGAATGTCCTAATAAAAAGAGCAGTGAGTGACAGACAGATCTCTGTAGTGAGCACAGTGACGTTAATTATGTAATGTAATGTGCAGAATATCAGATGACCATGCTGTTCAGAATCAGAAATGAAAGAGGCTAATATCCCCATCTTCAATAGACAGACTTTTAGCTTTGACCACAGACACAAGCTGCTAAGCAAAAGGCTTGATTAGATTATATTCATTTAGTAACTTGCATAAAAAGTGAGAGGGATAGGGGAATGATTGTTGAATGATGCTAGTATTTATGGCAAAAAGTGTGACGTACATCACTTCATGATCCTGTTGGAAACACATCTTGTACACACAATCATGGATACAAACTGTATCAGAGGATTTCTTTCCACAATTTTGCTTTCTTGACTTTCTTGAATTTTCTGTATTTGAATTTTGACTTATATTGGGAACACTCTTCTGGAGAGAAAGTGGGAGAAGGGAATGGTATAAAGGAAGACAATGTACCCCTGAAGTGATGATGACTGACTGGAACCGCTCGAACACAGGCTTTATAGCGATGGAAGGGTCCATGCAGCTGGAGAAAAAAAAAACCAAAACAGATCATACATGTAAATATCTATTAAACACAAAACCAAAAAGTAATTCATTAATTTTGAATGGGAATAATTCCATTTATAATTTAATTCATTTTTGTGGGTCAGTAGAGTCAGTGTAACCCACCTGAAGTGCAGAACTGGATTAGCAATCGTAGGTGTTTTGTCTTCAAAAGGTTCAATAATAATTGTGAAGCCTGAAAAAGGACATTTTTTGAAGCTCAAGACTGCTAGGGAATATGTATAGTGTTGTATTACAATCAGAAAATAGACTGGATTTGTTTTTTTTACCTTTACTATAGGTGCTAACAAGAGTAGCAAAGTGAGAGATCAGAGTAATAGCAGAAAAGTCAGCAATATCTGCAATCTCCAGAGTTCTCAATAATGAGCGTAGCCTCTCTGCACAGAATCTATGGTGAGGGAGGGAGAAGAAAAAAACACAGCTCACACAATAATGAAATAAATCACAAAATGCATCAAATAATGTAGTTTAAGGACATCTTTTGTCTGCAGGAAGACACTCATCAGACACGACACGTAGCACAGAGACATGCCTCACCTGAGGGGCTTGCGGTCAATGCACACCTTCTCAAAGATGTCTTTAAGGAACTGAGGAGAACTCTCCTGCACAATGTGATGGATACGCAGCCGAGACTTCAGGTACTCCAGGAAACGCTTCATAAAGCCGATAAAGTGCTCTGCTGTGCGGATATTACCTGGGACAGCCTCTGCGGTAATAACATGACAACACAAAAGGCTTTTTTGTGCAGTAATATTACACTTCATATCAATAATAAAGGAGGCTGTATTAGGAAAATTAGACAATATTTATAAAACGTATACATGATAGTACATCACAACATCTTGACTCAGTTGCCCGTTGCGGTAATAATCACCTCCAGTCTTCTGAAATGATTTCCACTAGATGTTGGGAGATTGGTTGTAGGAATTTGTGATCATTCAGCTACAAGAGCCTTAGTGAGATCAGGCACTGGTGTGTGAGGAGGTCTGGGGTTCAGTCACTGTTGCAGTTCATCATGCAAGTGTTCAGTAGGATTGAGTTCAGCCACTCGAGCTCTTCCACATCAACCTTATTAAATCATGTCTTTATGCACCTCACTTTGTGTACAAGTGCAAGTACAAGTGAAGGGAAATTATAATGCTACAGCACACAAAGATATCCTGTACAACTGTGAGATTTAATCTTTGTGCCAACAGTTTGGCAGTAGAAACCCACATGGACGTGATGTTTAGTTGTACGTGTATTTTTGTCCAGTGATCTTCAGTCTTATCCAGGTTCAGTATGGCTGCAGGTTTTCAGTCCAGGAAAGTGGAATTCTTGCTTGGTTTAACTGAAAGCAGCCATTAAATTAAATGACCACAGACAAGGAAATAAAATACATATTTGGCCCATAGTGTAAACATGGGCACGATTTTCAGACAGGAAAATCCCCTTGAAAACATTTCATAGGGTTTTATGTTTGTCCAATCCACATCAAAAATGTTCTGTCTGTGGCACTGATATGACAGTGTGCTTAAACTCTAGGAAAAGAATTTTCATCCAGGTGTAACTGGTGTTAGTGAGCATTTCATTTATTGATGCCAAAATAAATCACTCAGTATAGCACCATAAAAAAGCCACACAAACTGCAGTAGTGAAGAAACTGTGATGTGAATTAACAATTTTTTATCATTATGAAACCAAAAAAAATGACCATGACCAGAATCAGATAAGATTGTCACAGATTTTACACTAGATGCTCTTCCTGAAGCAACCCTCCCATTTTAACCAGGTTGGGACCAGCACTGAGAGTTAACCCCTCACTGCCTGGGTTGGCCCCCAGGCCCAAGACTCGAACCCAAGCCATGCCAGTGAGAGTGCAGCCCAGTCTATTATGCAGACAGACTGACCTTGGAGTATTTCATCCGGAAGTACTGGATTTGACAAGTAGATATCAGTTTCCCTGGCAACATTGGCTTCTTTGAGTCCTTCCACTAATCTTCTGTACTCCTCTTGTAGTTTAGCAGCATCAGTTTCCTTTATCCTTCAAGACAAACAGTGAATTGCACAAAGAATCTAATGTTCCACAGAAATGATTTTATTTTATTTTATTTGTGTAGCCCCTTTTACAATGAACATTGTCGTAAAACAGCTTCACAAGCAAAAAAATCCAGAATAAAAATGACTATTATTTATATTTGTCCATTAAGACTTAACTAATATACTGAATCACTATTCAGCAGGAGCAGAATGAACTATTCACCTTTGGATTGTATTCTGAAGTGTGTCCACGTTGGCCTGAGTGCGGTCCAGCGTCCTCCTGGTGATGTTAACACTCATCGAGTCAATGCACACATTGTCTGGAAGGAGACAAAAAAAAAAAAAAAGACACAATACTGTTCAGAGTGGCCAGGAAAGGAGAAAAACTTCATATGGGACTGTTAATAGTTTACAGACAATCACTGCAGTATTTATTCCACTCAACACTCTTCTGTCCTGTCTAGTTGATGTGCACTGTCTTGTGTATTTATTGTAGTGTTCGCACTCATCTGACGCTGTTGTGTGTCTGCTTTATTTTTGTAGTCTTGTCTACTCTGCCCCTACACCATGTTCCTGAGGAAACATTTCTTTCCAGTGTATAAAAGCTACAGAGAGGAATGACAGTATGATCCACCTGCTGTGATGTGCCTTTACTTACCAATGTTGTGAGCTTCATCAAAGACAACAACAGATTTCTTTGCAAGCTCTTTTGAGACCAGGTCTGCGATTTTCGGGTCCAGAAGGTAATGGTAGCTGTAAACCACTATATTAGCATGAAGAAGCTGATAAAAGAAAACAGAAAATAATCATACATTTCTAATGCATTCATACCTTATACTCATACCTTAAAGAATTTACAAAGACACCTAATTTAGTAACTTAAGGAAAATTATTGAATTGATTACAGTTTGGGTGATCTCCAAGTAAAAGGGCAATGTTCAAAACATCTTAATGTAAATATTTGGAAATAGAAGCATTGAATTCTGATGCATCATATCATGTTCATCTTTTCAGCTAAAAACCAAAAGTCTTTAGTGAAGCGCAACAAATGTTTAGGTCTTGTTGTTCCAATACTTTTGGGACTGTATACAAATTAATCCTCTTTGTGTTTGTTTTAAACACAATGTGCTGAATGTCAAATAATGACAAGAGTTTTTTCCCAATTGTATCATACTGGTATCTGTAACAAAGTTGGACTTAAATATACATATATCCATCATAATGCATACTGAATAGCGTGCTAGGTAGTACGGACACCAGCCTTTCTTCCGTCCAAAATCTTTAAGGTCATCTAGGTTGTAAATTCCAGGAGGAATTGGCACCTGCCTGCCCACAGCATCAAACTCCTGCATACACAAACAAAAACAGACATAAAAAACATTTAAAGTGATGAACACAAACGTGGACAGTGATTTAAATTAATTAAGCTTAACTCTTTACCTCATAGAAGCGGCAGACAGGTTGACTGGGGTTACTGTGACGTTGTGCACGAATGTATGATGCTGTCAGACTGTGACATTTTCCATCCACCTCTTTTCCAAAGCGCAGAGAGCTCACCTGTAAACATGAGCATTAAGGATCATTTTACACAACCTCAACATCACACCAGATGCTTAATTCTCTCTTAATTCTAGTATTATTCTCTCACTGCACAAGTGGTGAGCCTTTTTAAAATCAACAATAATGAGGCACCTACTTCTGGATGAATGCACAGATTCTTTCTTGAAGAAAGTGCTAAAGCAAGGAAGTGATTTTTGTCTCCTGCTTCCTTTGCATAGTAATCCATTAGTTTCCTCAGCTCCTCTACAACCTAAAATACAGAAGATGAGCAGCTTTAAAACTTCAACTGACAGGAACAGTGAGTGCAATGTACACCAATTTCTTACATACCTTCTCGATCTCAGGTACAGTTCGAGAGCAGTAAATCAACTTGGTCACCTCAAGAGGATAGGCCTGCAGGCAATAACAAACACTATAAAATCTGGTCTTTGCTTATATAAATAAAAACTACTACTACTACTACTAATAATAATAATAATAATAATAATAATAATAAAAGCTTTCACATGAATACCGCATATCCAACAGGACCTCACCTTTTGATAAGCAACAATTAACGACAGAAGAGAAATTGTTTTTCCAGTCCCTGAGGGCATCTCCAGAACGCCATGACCCTGAGATGACACAAGACAGCAGGTAAGATAGGTGTTAGGTAAATTAGTAAAGAATGAATTAAATACACATGACATACCTTGGCATCTAGTGTCCTCTTGAGCTCCAGCATGTAAGAGTACTGTTCTGGGTAGATGTAATCATAAGGGAAATAAACTAACAGACCTTCGATGTTCAACCTACAAGAAAGATTAACATTTAGGGAAAAAAAAAATATATATATATATATATATATATAGATTTTTAGTCATGCAACATTCTTTGAAAGACAGTTAGCACTGATGAGGTAATAGCTGCCAACAGTTAGCGTTACTCACTTCATGCTTGTTGTTAGAAGAATCGTTGTAGCACAGTTTTACTTCCGTTACTGCGTCTGCTGAAGACTGATACGATGTCGAAATGACACAAAGTTAACAAAATTCTCTCCTAAATCCCCACATTACCTTATATTATTCACTGTTGTTTAAGCAGAACGATGTCGCTTTCTAAACGCGTCATCCTCTTCCGTGATTATGATTGGCTAATCTGTTGTATAAACTCTGATTGGACCTCAAAAAGTAGAACCAAACACTGCGTTTCAAACCAAACTAATCAAAGTGGAAATTAGAAAATGGCAGTGTGTGGATAAAAATGAAATTCCGAACTAATTTTGCATCGCCTTTATACAATGTTAGTGCTTATTATGTAACTCCATACTTTATATAAAAACATTTTAGACCTCACTGCCCAATTTAATATCACTGATTATATTAATTATTATATTATTTTTACTAGTGAAAAATAATTGTATAAAAACCAATTATTAAAAACCAGTATTTATTTATCGGAGCCACGAGGTTAGAGATTTTATTTATTTTTTATTATTATAATTTTGCAGGGTTTTTTTTTATTATTATTATTGTTAGAGGATTTTAAACATTGTTACATGAAGTCCTGTATTTCTTAGCGGTTAGAATTAAATTGCCTTTGTTTTTTAATGAGTACCCTTTAGATTGCTTAATTTATAAAAGAGTTGATTCATTTATGAGCATAATATTTGAAATATTTTGAAAATCACATCAGGTTCCCCACCAGTTGGCCAAGAACATGAACATAGGGACAGAGTCACCCAAACTGGACAGACAGAAAAAAAATCACCTGGTCTTTTTCCAGTCTTCAACTGTCTAGTTTGGGTAAGTTTACCTTTTATGTTTATCTACTTGAGTCAGCTCAAACCAGTCTGTCCATTCTGCTCTGATCTATCTCATCTACAAGATGTATTTCCTCATGCAGATCTTCTGCTGAATTGCTTTTCACAATTATTTTTCTGTGTAAATTCTTGATAGTATCCTGTGTGAAATTACCGGGAGAGCAACAGTTTATGAAATACTCAAAACAGCCTATCTGGTACTACCAACCATAGTTGTTAAAGTCACAGAGATCACACTTTTCTCCATTTTGATATTTGATGTGAACATTAACTGAAGCTGTTGACATGTATCTGCTTGATTTGAGACTTGAGCCATTGCTGCCACATGACTGAATGATTAGATGCATGAATATGTAGGTGTTCCTATAAAGTGGAGGACAGTGTGCATATACATAATGCTGCCTGAGTCATACATAGATGGGAGTCAAATGTTGATCTTAATTTGGACTGGTTCATGCTGCTCCAAACAATTCAAATGTTGATAAGATTCACTAGAATTGTTTTTATTACATTGTGTGAAATTAACAGCATTTTTTTTTTTTTTACAAAAATTCTCAGCATTCTCACATAAAACATCCAGCTCAAAGAATCGAGTCATTCACAAAACACACATTAGTCATGATGACCATACATTATAGACACCAGAGAGATCCCAGGTTGAGAGCCATTGAGCTATTTTTTTTTTTCTTTGATTTTTTTATGAGTATAAAGACATTACAATTTTCTTCTGCATTAACAGCCAGAGGGAAATTCCTATGACAATCTGAGAGGAAGTTAGAGTCAGTGCACACTAGGGGTGCTGCAGCATCCAATGAGCGAATAACATTATGAAATATATGACTATAAGCACATTTAATACATTTCAGCTAATACTTAATACAATCCCATACAATCCACAGAATATTCATGTAGTTAGTATTTTGTATTTGCATTACAATGTTTTACACCATATTACACAGCCAGGTTTTTTTGTTTTGTTTTTTACATTTTTCTTTGTGTGATGTTCCTGTATTGATGATCCTGAGGTAAAATTCATTTGTTCCACTGTTCACAAGCCTATCAATTAGATTATGAAATTATAAATAGTTGAACTGGTTTCAATATTATTTTATTTACATGGTCATGTTGAACCCAGATCTCATAGCATGATACAAGTCAATAATGAACTGTGTTTGTAATAGAACACACTAAAAAAAAAAAGAAAAGAATGGAAATCTATAATTATGGGCATTAAGATGATCTGGTTTCAATCACAGATATCACAGATATTCAGTCACAGATATTGCTAACAAAAGTAACAAACAAGACAGTATTTCATAAAGGTCATAAATTTACTAATGTGCAATTAGTAAATTTTGCACTGGATTTGTTCCTTGCTTTCATACAATAAATTATAATGTAAGGCAGCAAAAAAGTCACAGTCCTTATACACTGAGTAGATTTTGTAATTGTACAATATGAATAGTATACAAAACCAGTTTCTATTCTGCTTCTATATTTCAGATGGTCATTTATGCAGTTATCAGTTTGTAATCATTCTGTCACAAATGGTTACTCCAGTGTCCAGCATATGAAGTACAAGGCCAAGCAAAGACCTGCACATTACAATGCTTAAAGTTTCTTTGCCAGCTCACAGCTCACACCTGTCTTTCACACACTTGTAACGGTCCATTATCCTGAGAACATCCTCCAGAATGGATGGTCCCAGATCCAGGTCGAAGCCAGCAAGAGACTCTGAGCGTGACATTGTGGGAGAGAATGCAGGAGACTCGCTGTGTTCACTTTGCAGGTCCTCATTGCTCAGGCCAGCATCAGAGTCCAGGCTCAGGCCTCGTTTAGGGTCCGGGAGAACACAGCCCTCGGACATAGAGTCATCTGAGGAGGCCTCAGAGAAAGAACCAGCAGATGGCATCAGGTGTCTCAAGATGGGGATGGAGGCAGATAGGGTGAAGTCACGGTAGGGTTCCCTGTAGTGTCCAACCCCTTCTGCGCACACAGATGTGGAGTGTTCCTGCTGATTGTGGTGGTTCTTTTGCTGATTGAAACTTTCCTCTAAGTGTAATCGTGGAGGTTTAGGAGGTGGCTGCTCGGGAGCAATGAAGGCAGGCATTGAGAATGTGCTTTTAAGAATGGAGCTGTCATTTGAGTTATGATGGGAGTTATACCTTTGCTGTAGGCTTTGTATTGCAAACATGTCATCAACATGCCTGTTTATGCTGTTTGAAGTGGGATTTGCTAAGGCAGGTAACATGTCTAGTTTGCCTTGTAGGAAGCCAACATCTCCGAACATATCACCCTCCCCTTCTGGTCCAACATGGGCACTGTGGCGCAAATCCCCTAGAGGAGGGCTGATCATATCACTAGAGAGAACATCCCTCAATTTTAGCTTTTTGCCATGCTTTGGTGTGGGTGTCTTTAAATACATAGGTGTCTTGGCTGGCATTCTGTTTCCCAGAATTCCAATGGCTGATGTAATGACGACCTGGTGCTAGGAAATGTTTGCTCCTGGTTTTAGCATTAGCTAGGTCATAGTTGGCTCACACCAAACCAAGAGACTAAAGAGTCTTGGTTAAATATCTATAACATCACAGGATCTAGAGCAAAATGGCCATTTGTGGTTAGAGCTAATCAAACAGAAATTTCCAGGTCTTGTTTTGTCCTCCTTTGATACAATCTCCTACAGATCAGGAACTCTTTGTCATCTCTGAAAATCTGAGGAAATACAGAAAGAACAGAATAGATTAACTGCCAAAAGAAGTAAATGTTAAAAAACTTTTAGTGCCGCTTGGAGCTTAAGATAAGAAATGTGTTAACAATAAATAACATTGTCTCCTTCCTCATAGCTACCTTCAGCTCTGTGGTTGAAATAAGGCTTTGCTTTGAAAAGGGGCAGAGCTTAACAACTGGGACAGAAAAAAATTCAAACAGAATTTTAAACTGAAGAAACACAGAGAACCCCTATGATTTGGTATGTAGAACATCAAAAAGCACCTAAAATGCTTTTAAAATCCTTTGTTCCATGAGTTATCAGATGCTATAGTACAAAAGTTCTTCCTACGTATACGTATAGGCAGGGGTGTAGCACCAAATTTTGGGCCTGGTCACACAGCCAAAAGAGTGGGCCCCTCGCAACACAACACCTCATCAAACACCCAAGGCCAAGACTGATTTTTATTTATTTATTTATTTATTTATTTATTTTTATTTTCACAGTCGGGTCAAAAAGAAACAATTAACATAGCAAGATATTATTTAACATATTACATCTACCAATGTAGATGTAGATGTAACATTTTGAATCAAGCAACCCACTTAAACATTGTAGACTTCAAATATTTTTCAGTTAAGCAATCATTGCTTTAAAAAGATCAAGTTAAACGTCGATAATTAACATCAAAAATGCTATATATTTTTTTCCCTCTTCATTGCTATGTTTATTATCACGTCAATCACTTTTGGGACGGAATTATGTTGTGTTAACAAGATGAAAAACTATTTTATTAAAATAGTGAATCTCAATTGTTCTGAGCTCTGAACTCATCTTGAAAGAAAATGTTAAGCAGACTCGGGAATCACAAAGACAAAAGTCACATTTTCAAAATTTCATCATCTACTTTGTACCAATGTACTGTAGGCTATTTTTTGACAACACTAGGGTACTGTAAATGTATGGATTGGGGACTACAATTCCAAACCATTTTCCTTTCATAGGGGAACCTATAACATGGGCGGGCACAGGCTGCTAGACAAATAAAAAATCTCATTCCTAGTAGCATACTATTTCTATTTAATTTGGTCATATTAATGTTATAGATTATCAGTGAACCATTATGGACTCCCCCTCACCAAGGGCCCCTGTTACTCACTTCCACTATTACCCCCGTCCAATGCCCCTGCATATAGGCAAGACTGCTTTGCAAAAGTGATGTGCATTTAAATTTTTTGCATGATGTGAATGCTAGGCCTCTGTCCACCAATTTATATTTCTAACTCTACTAAACATGCTAGAACCATCAAGCGACTGATGTTCTAATACATATATTTGTATTATTATTTTATTTCTTTTAAAGTATGCTTAGTGTTCCTACTGTACTGAAGTATGCATATTTTGAGTTTAAGTTCAAAAGGGTCCTTTAAGAACAGCTGTTTGAAGTATATGAGGAAGAAGTCCATAATAACCAGACTGACAAATTGCCACTGCACTGTTTTTAACCAGCACCTCATTTGGCTCAGGGAAAAGCAGCCTGTGGAAGCAAAAAAGGAGGCAAATTTGTGGTCACCAAAAAGGCCAGACACACCCGAAAGCTTGTGAACTTAGATATTTTCTTATAATTCTATTATCTCTGGCATAACATGTGTTAAACTGTTCAAAACCACAGTTCCTTTTTTATCATCTTGTTTCTCCTTGCAGGCCATATGTTTTCTCCATCCGAGTGTTTACAGCCTCTCAGTGTGGCTTACGCACATCTGACACCACATTGCAAAAATATCCAAGGAAACAGCTTTATATGTGAAAAGCATGGGAAGACAAAAACAATGTGGATCAGACCTTTCGTTTAAGCTTGGGGAAAAAAAGTTATAAAAGTTACATAGGCTGTATGATGAAATAAGTGAGAAAACAATAAAATGAAAGGAAATTAATTATTTATTCAAGTATACTGTAACACATCCCCGTTTGTGTTCAATCCACACTATCCGAGATTATCCAGTTTCCAGATTTAACCACTTGGTGCCATCGTTTAGTCATACAACTCCACACCCAGCCCCGTTATCCCATATTCTGTGCCTGGATTTATCCAACCTCAGAGATATCCAACTTGTGACTTTAAATAAGAGAAGTATGCACTTTTTAAAAAATGTTTTTTATTTTTAAATAAAGCTGGGTTAGATTTTCTAACATATATACACAACCTGCTGTTTATCTTTTCCCTCAACAAAAATTGAGGCTAAAAATGTTTAAACAGTAAGTAAATAAAAAATTAAATATAAGATTAAATAACAACAACTTAAGTGTTACACAGTTGTACGGTATTTACAATTTGAAAATAAAAAGTAATTTGGGGAACCAGACAGGCCTATTTTTATAAATAAAATTTATCTACAAATTTTTACTGTTACAGAAAAAATATAAAGTATATAATTTATAAATCCTACTTTATGGATGGGTTACATGTTCATGATTTACAATAAATCAAAATATTCTTTTATCTGTCTTTCGACATTAAACAAATATCAATATTTGTATTAAACTTCAAATATTATGCCCGAGGTTGCCATAAAGATCAGTATTATGATAAAAAAAAATATATTGGTACTTGCCTTTTCGTTAGTTCATGCGCTTCTCTCCACAGAAGTAAACCTCTTAACTGTGATGCAACTTAAAGGAAAAGCTAAAGGCTGAGAGAGTGTGTGTTTGTGTGTGTGTGTGTGTGTTTGTGTGTGTGTCATACTCTATGCCTCGCGCTGAAACCCGCCTCCCCCCTGCATGGATTGGCTAATGAGTCACACTCACAGTCAGTCAGCCAATCACAGCGAGGGGAGGTTGATTCTGCCGGGAAATGGAAATTCATCACTACACGGGAAAGACGCTGGAGCCAAAAAGATTCTGGGACAAAGTGAGTGTACTTGAAGTGATTGTATACATCTTAAAATCCTGTCTCCGGTGAAAATTAACAGCCACGGCAGTTCCTCCTCTTTTCAGTCTGATTATCTATTGCAGTGGTCAAGGGCATGCTTGTTTTTTTTTCCCATTTTTACTGGGTTGTTATAAAATCTGATGAATAGGCTCATTAAACAATTGCTAAGGAAGTCTAGTACAAGAACCCTGTCAAATAGCTATAGCTATTAGCAGTAAGAGACCAAACACAAAGTTTCTATATCTGTGTTCAATTATTACTACATAAAAATGATTAGATCATTAAGGTCATTAAAACATAACACCACAATGGTGAACTCAGATTTTTGCCAGAAATGATTGTTCTGTCACTTTTAGTTGTAGTGATTCACCATATCGAGAGACACATAACACCGCAGTCGGCAGTACTGGTAAGTTTCCACCTTATTTCTTTGGAGCAAGCTTAGATATGGTATCTATTCATTTCAATCCATTTCATGCATTGAGCAGTAAATTATTAAAATTATAAAGATTTATAGTTTACTATTAAGAAAGTATTTTGGGAAACAACAAATGTAAAAAAAATGCTTATAGGTTCATACCCGACAGAAAAAAATGCCTCTGTATAAAACAGTATTTAACTGCAGAACATGAGTAAGCCATGCTGAGGTTGTCCACTTCCTGTTCCGAGAGAATGTGTAGGTCAGAGTTTAGAGTCAAGACTCCTTGCGTGGGTTCTGACATGACGCAATGAGCCAGTGCATTGTACAGACCCTCATTCACTTCTCAGACAACACCCCTTCCTGTAGAATTTCATCAGCACAGTCATTGTATACGTGCACTGATCACAGAACGCACAACTGCAGAAACTATGCATGACAACTGACTGTACCCAGTGAGAGTGACCTCACTAAAATGAATAACAGGAATTTGTGATGTGACCATGTGGTTTGCATTAAGCCTCGGGTGCTGTTTTTGCAGAGCTCCCTGCATGCTTCATGCTGGGAGGATGACACACTGACCAGATGTGGAAAATAAAAGATGTAACTTTTTTTTAAGGTCTTACTATTTACCCACTGTATTCCCATGCAGCTGTGACTCTACTGAAACCTGTCTTCCACTAACTATTCACATGCTAAGAGAGCAAGTGAGGAGGATTTAATAATGTGTTGTAATGGGGATTAGTATGCTTTTCTACATCATAACTGAAAAATGTAATTGTGTTTGACAATATTTGTATAGCAGTTCAATTGAATAAAACAATGGGACGTTATTAGGGGAAATAATCAGCACCAATTTGTGTAAATCCTAAACTGAATCCTCTTATACAACATTTTTATTATTATTGTTGTTGTCATTATTGTTACTATTATTATTAAAAAACAACCCGTTATTTTACATCATTTTATGTTGTGGAATGTCCATGGAACAAGTTTGTTCTTATAATCATTTACAGCACAAAAGCTATAAACAGTCTTTCCTTCATCAGTCTCTCTTTTAACTCCAGTTAATAAGTAAAAAAAAAAATAGCTAAAGAAATTTAGAAGTGCAAAGTCCTCTGTCCTGAAGGGCTTCTCATGATGGAAGATGTACTGTTACAAAGTTCTTCCAGTGGTCATGAATTAAAAAATATAAAAATAAATAAATAAAAACAAAAATAAATCACCTTATTTTGTGAAGCCTCCAGCATAAAAGCCAATGTGTAAGTTATTACTAGATCCTTTAACAGAAAATGAATCAACTTCTTCTGGTGAACCAGATTTGAAAATACAGCAGTGCTGTGGTTTAAAGTTAAATTTGATGGACAAGGGTCAACTTTTGACGCATACACTCTTGCTCCCTAAATAGCCAGCTGTTTCAAAAGCATGTACCTCTGGGAATTTGTCCATTTTTCATGCTAGGCCATCCTGCACATTTCCTGCATGTACTCGCCCTGTATAAACCGGACATGGGTACAATACAGAACATGCACAAAAATAGAGCTACATGAAGATGGAGAGGTAATATCATAATCTGAGTACAGTTCCCCATTTAACTTTGTGTATTATTGGATAGATAGGACCTAGATTAAGTTGATGGTCAAGTATCCCAACTGTGACACAATGAAAGAGGACCTGGGAAAAGCCACAGCTCAGTGGATAGAGAAGCAAAGTACATGGCCTATTTAACAGTGAACGCTCCCAAATTCACACAAATCTGTTTAAAAAGACAAAAAGCAAGCGACGGACAAAATGCTAAGAGATAGGGAAAGCCCAAAATCTAACTTTAAAGTAATACTGTTTTGCACTGCACACATTTTACACACCCGCAACCGTAACATTACATTATATAACGGCTATTTTGATCTGTTTATTCACGTCAGTTTTTATCCACAAAGGGAAAAGAACAGCTTGCGAGTGGAAAGGAAGGCCTGAATTTTCCCACTGAAGGAAGCCACAGTTTTGTTTTTTAGTCTCCTGGACAGACACAGAGTCTGTGCTTCACTGCCTGCTGCAGAATGGAGTCATCCCAGATAGGAGAAAGTGTGCATGGGGTGGAATTCCTCAAAGAGAATTCGTCAGGAAATGGGATGGGGAGGTCTGAGGAAGAGCTGGAGTCAAAATAGCATCGGAATTACAGACAGAACAGTAAATGACTTTTTGCAGGACACAAGGGACACCAACACATTGTGACTAGTGCTAAAAGTAAGGGGAGACACGTCCTTGAATTGATGGGACCTGATGAAGACAGAACCCTCAAAAAAAAAAAAAAAAAAAAAAAAAGCTCTATATATCTTTATGATAAGCACAGTTTGGTAAACCTGCAATAAGCTCTCAGAAGGTTGCTGCAAATAAAGTCAGCTGTGTTTGTCTTTTGTCAAGATGACAGGTTCTTCTTTCTAATCCACACTGCAGCTGATGAAGACCATATGTACACAAGTTCACACTGCGTACATGCTGTAAATATTTGGATTTTGTGAGGTCAAATGCACCAGAGTCTCTCATCCTTCAATATCAACATGCACTGTGTCTAAACAAGCTGCATATTCTTAAAACATTTTAAAAACAAAGCTATATGGGTTTTGCTGCAAGTTTTGTTTCCATCAAGTAGCATGTATGGAAGCTTAAGTTTTACAACTAAATACAAAAAACTGATACATCATGGAACATTTTCTCATTAGATACAGAAATAACAGCACTTCATATGTACTGATCAGTTACTCCAGTCCATAGATTGTAGTTAATTTTTTAAACACTACTTGTATAAGTCACACTACTGAATGTCCCATTTCAGCTGTAAGAAGATCAGGAATGCTATATTTACCTTAGCCTTCCCTTCATTTAATGTCATTTAAGAGGATTATAGGTAAGTATAAACACCAAAGTCTTGTGAAGGCTTTGCTCAGGGATACTGAGAAGCTGACTTACATGTATCACAACTATACAGTTAAAGCTTAAATAACAGGAATCTAAAATATGAAAATAAACCTTAAGCAAATTTATAAGATTGCTTACTAAATTTAGCTGCTACTAAGCGGCAAACAAGTTCCTCCTGCTAAAATGTACTGCTCCCTCGTCAAAGTCCCGTATGGGTGGGGAAATGTTTTGAATAAATGACTCTATAATAGGTCAAATGTAGAACAGGAAGGAAATGTTCCTTTTGTTTGGTTTCCCATAAGTAAAACTTTTGATATGTTGAACATCTTAGATGAGTAATTATAAATTATATATATATAATATTATGCTGGTCTTATGCTGGTCTGTACTTGAGAGCCACAAACAGCCGGAATCAAATTCCTGGTGTGTGTGTAAACATACCTGTCAATAAATCCTGATTCTGATTAAGGCAATTTTTTTGGAAACAAGATGTTTTTCAGTGATTATAGCCAAGGAACATAATTTTTCAATTGTTCTTAGACTAAGGAAAAAATAAAACACGACATGGCAAGTTAGAATTGAAAATGTATCAACAATGGAAAGACATCTTATTAAACCAAATGTGACTATTTTCTAACGGCAGCATTTTCTGATGTGTTTTATTTTTCTGATACCACAAAGGATTGCCAGAGGTTTTAATTAATGAACAGGATATCATATATATGACATTTTTATTTATGTTTAAGGTTATGTTACATCTATGAATCATGATGGATCCTGTAATCACTTTCATATTATTAGCAGCTATAAGCCTTTGTTCTCTCTCAAGTCTAGAAAGCACAAAATCTTGTCATGACTTTCCAGTGGTAGAAAACCCTTTTCCTTTTGGAAATAACTATATTTTAAGTATATCGTCATATAAATATTATGTGAAATGTGTGCCACACACATGTACTTGTGAAGAATAGCCGGGACTATTGTCCAAGCCATTCTGTTCGAGATAATTATTCAACACCTTCAAACCCATCAGACTGCAGAATTCAACACCACGTTGTGTACCAACACATTATTTTCCAATTCCTGAGGCTTTATCATGTTGAATCTTGTATTTCCTTTATTAAATATTTCACACCTTACCTACACTGAATGATACAAAATGTTACCTGTTGTCAAATATGGACATTTATCTATATACAAAGACCTTTGCAAGGGCAAACCCAAACAAAACACAGAAAGGATGATTCCTTTAAGCAGTCCTTATAAAAAAAATCGTGTTTCAAGGTAAGTTGGAAAGAAGAGAGTTCTTTTGCTGAGACAAAAGCATTACTTAATTGTTTGTGCCCATTAACTGTTGCACATCACAAGTCCATTTACAATACAGGTGGGAAAATATATATATATATGTATATAAATGTACTGTATGCAGTGTTTATATAATGATTATATTCTACTGCCACATGAAAAACAAACAGATTTCTCATAGTATAAAAAAATAAATTAAAACAATTTCACAAACACTATTAACAGATGTTGGTTTCAATATACAGTTCTGTTACTCAGAAAGAGAGGTTCATTATCCCAAGCAGAAGGAAGGTGCCCATAAACAAATAGAAAAAACTGAAGAGACAAAAATAAACACAACCCTAAATTTGAGTGTGGACATGGAGAGCGCTAAAAGAGTTTTAAAATAATTTTACGCACTGACAGGTGACCGGCTGCTTGTTAAAGCTTTGGTGTGGCAGTGCAGTCTCACACACTGGTCTTGCAGTAAAGGGGATTTTATAGTGCTTGTTCTACTGACGCATCACACCTTATACTCAAAAGGTAAGATCTGGAAATCTACACTGCTTGAAGAGAAGGGGCTGGCAGAAGGGACAGGCAGTTCACAATGGTGTATGGTCTGATGGGTCATCCTTCAGCTAAATAGCTTCATAGCACAGAGTACTAGTTAAAGAAAATGTCTGTTCAAAACCTGAAAGTTACTCTTACACTCTGAAGTTTTAAAAAGAATGCATTTTAAATATTTATTCCATTTGGTTTTAAAATAGACATTTATATAGATTTTTTTTAATTGTCCCTTACCATAAATCCTTGATGTATTCCTTCCCAACCATATCCCCAGCCTATATTCCTGTGAATACTGAAAATATGGTGTTATGGTGCCCCATGCTGGATTAGTGTCAGAGCTTTACTTTGAAGTTCACTGACAGAATGGGGAGGCAGTAGGGTCAAAGCCTTTGAAAACGTCCTTTAAGGAGGCATTGTCCTGTTCAGCAGTGTCTGGTTGTGCTGGGCTGTTGCCACCAAATGGACTACCTGTGCCGCTGGGCTTGCTAGCTTGCTTAACCATGCTGAAAAGAGTGGAAACAGGAAGGTTGTGGACTCCTGCTGGTGGTTCTGTACCTGCGGCAGTGCCCTGAGGATTTTGAGAGGAACCTCCTGTTGTGGGAGCGCCTCCTACACCTCCTGTGTTGGGTGAGGGTGAAGGCTTGGGCCGAGGTCGGTTATAGCTGTTGTAGCGGTCAGTGGTTTGCTCGCTGCAGTTTTTCTCTGGTTCTGGCTGGTCCAGGGCTGATTTTCGTACAAACAGTGGCTCCTTAGACTTTGGCTTCACTGTAGAGGCCATGCTGTCGTTGGTCTTTGTCTCAGTTGTTGTGGTGGTGACCTCTGTATTCTCTGTTTTGTCTGAACTCTGTGTGCGTGGGTCATACAGACTAATGCTACTGAGAACACTGCTGCCAGACCCTGCAGTACCGCCTGAACCCCCTCGCCCTGATCCACCCACTGAGAATAGACGTGGGTCATAGGGTGCAATAGTGTGTGTGGGCGAGGCTGGAGCAGGAGAACCAGAAGATGCAGAAGTTTGTGAGGCTGTAGGTTCCGTGGGCTGCTTGAGAGCAGATTTCTGCGTTTGAAGCCGAGGATCTGTGACCTTGCGGGCCATGCGAGGGTCAATTGGCTTTTCAGCTGGGACAGGTGCAGGGGGAACCACAGATGAAGAGGTCTGTGAAGGACTGGAAGAAGAGGCATTAACAGTCTTAAGTATACGAGAGAGCAGCTCAAAGTCTGGTAGGGAGGAAGAAGATTGGTTGGGCGGTTCAGCCGGGGGTGCTGAGGCAGGCAAAGGCGTTGAAATAGAGGTATGGAGCTGCTGCTGTGCACGAGAGAGTCGTGGATCTATGGTTGATACAGGAGGGATACCTGGAGGCAGAGGGAGAAAGTCTTGTTTGGGAATGGGGATAGGAATTAGGTCTTCGGGACTCCAAAGCACAGTCTTTGCAAAAGAAGGCTTGATCAGCACCAGGTCTTTCTTGATATGGCTAAACTGCTGGAGCTGTGAGCGGGGGTCACGTAAAGCCATGCCCATTAAGGGATCTAATGGTATGGGTACAGGCTTGTCCCTCAGCATTCTCTCTCCCTCCTCTTCCTCAGTGGCAGCAGGTGCAAGAGGTGGTGGTTTATAAACTAGTGGGGGCTCTGGTTTGGATGTAGCTGCCTGACGTGCAAGTCGTGGGTCTGTGGGAACAGAGGATGATGGAGGAGAGGAGAGGTTAGTCTCTGAAGCCTGAGAGGAATCTGTGTTACGTGATAAACGAGGATCTCTGGCCAGCCTGGGGTCAGCTGGTCTGCTGGGCACCGGTCCAGGCTGAGCCTTCTGTAGTCGGGGGTCGCTGGGAGCACTTTCAGGTTTTGAGGGCCCTTGGGCTTGGCTTTGCTGCCGTAAGGTTTTCAGGATTGATGTGACACTGCCACCACCATCTTCATCTTCACTAGAATACCAATTTGCGGAATCTCCTAAAAGACAGAATAGCATGTATGGGGAAAAAAATTCTTGAATTTAGCATGTAACTCGATAGGCACTAGCATATGTACTAGAGCCTGTTTGCCCTATTTCTACATAAACTATGTTCAAATAATATCAATGACCAACACTGCCATCTAGTGAGAGAACAGAGTTCAATGTGGCTAGTGAAAACCAAAGGATGTTTACAGTTTTTAGAGGCCTTGGATAAGAGAACTGTGCCCTTGAGATATTTCCTTCCCCCAAAAAGTACAGTTGGGCATTAAAAGATATATCAGCTGGAAAATTTGGTTCTTTTTGAAACTTCTGTTTTAATATGATTAATTATAACCTAATATATCCTATTTCTAAACGTGTACAATTTATAAAAAAAAACAATCATTAACAGTTTTAACAGAATCCTTAAAACCAATAACTCTATTCTGTTATTTGCTAACAGTCAGAAAATGACATACCTCTGCAACTCTAAAAGTACTACAGCTATATTCCAGCTGAGCAAAGCTATAGAAGTAAAGATCTTTAAAGCAAGTGTAATTGATTTGATTGAAATGGATCTGTATTTAATCACGCACTTCCAACTTGTACAAGCCAAAACACTGCTGTGCTGTCCAAATTACTCCCATAGCTATGTTTCTTTAATCTGTCTGTGTTTAAATAATTACTGTGATATATACGATCTTTTATAAAGACAGGCAGAGGAATGAGAAGCGGTACCTTCATTGTCCCGCTCAGGTGCTCCTTCAGCTAGCCTCCTGGCCCTCTCCTCTTCTTCTTGCTGCTTCTGCTGGATCCTCATAAACAGCACACGCTGTGCTGGAGGCAAAAAGTCTGGCACTGTTATTCCAGACTGATTAGTTGAGCTTCCATTGGATGGGCCCTCCATATTCCCAGAATTCTGATTCCCAGAGGACTGCTCAAAGGACTGCTCAAAGTTTCCACCAGATCCTGCCATGTAGCCATCATCTATACCAGGAAACAATAAAGTAAACCTGATATACTGAAACCCCTAGTAGCAATTACTATCCACAATAATACAATTTTCTATTTTCCACAATTCAAAATTATATCATTCACATTTTCCTTTGGCTCATATTA
This sequence comes from Bagroides melapterus, assembly GCA_028566695.1. Lineage (NCBI taxonomy): Eukaryota > Metazoa > Chordata > Actinopteri > Siluriformes > Bagridae > Bagroides > Bagroides melapterus. The sequence goes on from JAOTRN010000051.1 coordinate 12,313,915, forward strand.
CGCTGGTTTAAAGAAGAAAAAAGCTCACCCTCTTCACCTCCCCCTTCTTTTCCTATACTTTGCTGCTGCTGCTGGTAGAAATTGTCATAAAAATTACGAGCAGCACCACCCCCAGGTGGCATCATGGCCTGGTTTGGAGGTCCATCTCCAGGACCAAAGTTCTGCATCATTCCTGGGGGGCCTTGGTTCATGTTTGGTGGGCCCATGCGTGGCAGGTCATGAGGCCCATTTGGCGCCATGTGAGCAGGTGGTGGTCCACCAGGGAAACGAGGTGGAGGTCCACCTGGAGGACAAGGAGGTGGGCCTTGAGTTCCTGCAGCACCTGTAGAAGCAGTGCCAGGAGCTGGACCTCTAAAAAGAGATAAACAGACTGATAAGCATTTATAATGATATGTGTTAATTTATAGCTCTTAAAAATAGGAAATAAGAAAGTGCAACCTGACGCCTAGTTTTTGCGCTAGTTGTCCAGTCGGTTTCACGACAATTTCGAACAAGGAGGGGATCTTCTTTCCGGAGTTACTCCCACAGGGAGGTGGTGGACCAATAGCTGGTGGAGACGGACCATGGCTTGGTGAGCCCTGGAAAGATCCTCCTTCGGGGCAAGGGGGAGGAGGTCCTTCATGTCCTGATACTGGTGCAGTGCTTGGGCATGAGCTACCATTAGTAGGTATACTGCCTTGCTGTGGCCCTGCTGCCCCAAAGTTTACAGGAGCTGCGGAATCTGTTGGAGCAGGCCTTGGGGGTGTAGGTAGAAGTCCCACACCAGGCGGGGGTTTGGGGAGGGGATTGATACCTTGTTTCTTCAGCTCCTCCACTTCCTTCTCATCCTCAGCACCAGCTTCAGCATCCTCAGCCAACATCTATAATAATATTAAACCTCACAGCTTGAGAAGGAATGTAATGGGACAACAATAGAAAATATTTTTTTCTACCAACAATAGAACATGCTCACCTTATCTAGAAGTTCCCTTGTGTCTTCCGATAGAGGTTCATGAGAAAACATACAGTTATCCCCATTTACACAGTTGCCTGTGGTGTGAAACAGCTTGCAGGGAAAGTCACGTGCTTCTGAGTTAAGAAACAATCTGTACCAAACATTATATTCTCATATTAAACATACTAAATCACCAAAATATACGACGTCTAATATCTATGAGTCTATTATCAACTGTTACAACCAGTCATATACATATGTCATATACATATCTGTTAAGGATATCATGCATGTATGGACAATTTTCCGCTCGTGCACAGAAGCCGGTGATATAGAACTTGCAGAGTTCTTTCTTCTTTGGCAACTCAATGTCATGACTGAAGTTACAATGGTCCCCCTGTTAAGTATATATTAAAGAATAAACACAGAAATAACTTTCACCACTGAAGACAAGCATGTATTCATTTATGTTTAAATATTTAGATATTTTTAAATATTAAATCTTCTCTACCTCTCTCTCATTATATTAAGTGTTCTTACCCAAGTACAGCGACCTTCAATGTAGTACTTGCAAATAGCCTTGCCCTTCTTGTCCTGCCCATGCTTCTCCTGCTCATGCTTCCTCTGGCCACCGGATCCATCCTACAGAATACACATTTTTTTTCCATACTTAGCTTTCATTGTACTTAGCAAACATTGTTGGCAATTTTTTGGGTTAAAAAAAAAAAGGAGTACATACTAGATAATAAGAGAAAGATACCCTACAAATAACAGTGTAGTATGTGTGAAACAAAGGTGTAACTGGGCACACTTGCCAGACTTGTTTGTGCCTTTCATGGTGGAAGCATTTAATAAGCATTTTAGGAAACTGTGATTTGTGGGATTGGGCACGGTTTCTCTTACCCCCATGTCCATTTCTCCACTGTTGTCATCATCATGGCACTGATCTCCTCCACGGCCCCTCCCGCGATTCCTTCCCCGGCCACGGTTCATGCCTCTGCCTCCCTTCCCCCGTCCTCGACCTCGGCCACCTTTGCCACCTACAAATAAGATATTCGGCAAGCAATGTTATTCTTAATCTACTAGATAAAAAAAAAAAAACAGCATATAATCTATTCAAGAGGGTGACTGTTTTAAACTCACCACGCCCCCTGTCTTTGCATTTTCTGTACTGGTTCAATTCTTTTGTGTAATCATCATCATAATCTTCACCCATGTCATAGTCATCATCACCATACTGTAAATGGAAACATATATAAATTTGTGAACAATTACTGAAACATAACACCAAACAATCAAATCATTTGACAGTCAGAACTAACCTCCATCTCCTCTCCATACATGCCATCCCCATCATCGTTCTCGCCTCCCATTTTGCCTCGTCCTCTACCTCGCATTCCACCTCTGCCACCACGGCCCCTCATTCCTCCTCTGCCTCTGCCTCTCTGGTTTTTTATTCGGCCTTTAAGACCTGCACAATTGAGGTTATGACAATGTTCATTTTACTAACAAACCAACATATGAAGGAATGATTCTTTCTTATGCCTTCTGTAAAAGTGAGAGATGAATCGTTATTCTGCCACTGGATCAATGGTGTGTACCTCTGCCACGCTGGCTGCCCTGTCCACCTCCACCACCTTCTTTGGCCTTGCAGTACTGGTTAAGCTCCTTGGCGAAATCATCATAGTCATCATCACCCATGTCCTCATCCTCCTCACCCTCATAGTTATCATCATCATACTCATCATAGCCACCATACCCCTGTTTGTCCATTTTCATGTAGCTGCCTTTCTTTGACATGGGTCCTCCATGTCCAGAGGGAGGTGCTGGACCGTAGCCTCCATGGGACTGGAACATAAATAACATTTTTAGGTCACATTCAGTTCAAATTCACTGAAATTTAGCATGCTTGAAAAAACAAGTGATTTGTAATTGTTTGGTTGCATTTCTGCATAAAATATAAAGTGAAATACTGTATATGATTTTAGATAAAACTGTAGAAACATTTGGAGGTAGTTTTGTACAATTTATATACAAATAGTTCTGTATATGAACTGACAAACACTTAGTTTCCGTCAATTTTCTTCAAAATGAACATGACTGCCTGAGGCCTTGGGTTGACTGTCTCCTATTGGCTAATGCAAAATTTCAAAAGATGTAACTTTAGTTTACATGTACATATTATACACACAGCTATTATTTGTTAAGTAATAAAGAAAAATGATTCAAATAGGAAAATAATGTATGACACTCACTGAGGGTGGGTACTGAGGGCTATATTCCCGATACTTCCTTTTCCCACTAGGACTGTAGTCAGATTCCTCACTGTAGTCTGTGTGGTCATCACTAGAAGAGGCATGGCGCTAAACCACACAAAGCAAACTCTGTGTCAAAATCGTAAACACCATTGAACACAAAATTAATCTCTCTAATTCACTCGCTCACACACCTTGTGTTTTGATCTGCGTCTCTTTCTGGCTCTTCGCTTTTCCTTCTCCCTCTCTCTGTCTCTCTCTCTCTCTTTCTTCCTTTTCTTCTTGCGCCGGTGGGCCTTCTCTTCATCTGATTCGCTGCCATGCCGCTCCTTTCCACGGCTTGGCTTCTCCTCAGGTTCTTGTCCCTCAGTGCTGGGCATTTCCACATCACCTCCATCATCCTCCAGCTCCCCTTCTTCCAGCTCTTCATCCTCTTGTCTGTAAAGATAGGAAAAATGACGAATAAATTGTGCATCAGATAAGACAAAGCATTTCCAAAAGTAATATAAATTCCTTTACAATGTTTTGATGTCAATTCAAAAAAGATATGTAAAGTCATAGATTTGTGAAAGTAATTTTAAAGTACACATAGTTAAATACAAAACTTATCATTGAATTCCTTAACATAATCACCTACAGATTTGTGAGAAATGATGAGTATTCCAGTCTACTGTGAAACACAATTTACCAAAGAGCTTGGACAGCAAATTGCTATAAATCATGCTAGCACCAGACTGGGACTACAGGTTTTTAAGTGTGTTTGTATTTCTCTCCATTGAGCAATCATTGAGCAAGGAA
>JAOTRN010000051.1:12318883-12337687 GCA_028566695.1 Bagroides melapterus
AACAAGAGACTGTCTGTCTACTGACTTAATGAAAATGAGAAATTCAGTTGTTTGTTACTCCTTTATGCATATTTTGGATATTTGGGAAAATAATTTTACTAAAAATGTGACAAAATATGTGTGCAAACGTGCTTTTGTCTAACTTCGTGTATTTTAGTATTTAGTAAACAAAAACTACTACGAGTAGGAGAAACAGATCTCTTGGATAATTGCACAACACAGACTATGAAGTGGACTCCTTGTACTTTGTTCACCTACTATATGAGTGAGGGCCTGCTGCTCGGCTATCAGGTCATGAGCTGAACTCCAATTTCACAGTCACATGACCCTTATCTTCCTTCATTCTATGTGCAAAGGAAATACTCTCTGCTCATTTATGAGATGTTAGCAAAAAATAAAAGGACTACATTCTTGCTGGCCATTTTAACATCATGTAATGCAAAAAACCATCAAATCTTTAGCACAAGCTATACGAGAACTAGCATATTTGACCATGCAGTGACTGACAAGACAGCTGAGAAATCAGGTCATCCTATACCAAAGGCTATAAACAACCCATCCAAAGAACTGTGAACCATTTCTTAATATTACAAGCTAATTCAGTTATAAAAGCTATACCTGTATATTAGCCAACCAAAGGGAAACAATGCAGAAACCACTCAAAGCAACTAGATGTAGCCTGTACCATACAGGGACCTGAAACTGTTCGCTGAAAAGCATCAGTATTGGAAAATTAAGCTGTAGTTTTTGGAATCTTGGCAGCTAGAAAGGGGCTGATAAATTCTGCATTAGGTGTATCTCACTGGATTTGGGAAACATTGAAATTAGTGCAACTTTATTGGATGCTTTTGAGACGTTGGGAAGGAACTCAAAGTGTTTGTCAAGATGCATTAATTTTGTTTTCTTTTTTAAGGTCAAGCTCGTCCCAGTAGAAATAAAAGTATTTCCCTTTATGAGGCGTTCCCTGGTGTAATTAATATTATGTTTTCAATCACAAGGAGCAGTTGATACATGTCTAAAAAAATAATAATAAATAAAATAAATTTAAAAAACAACTGTGTAAAACGGTTCGTTTACCCCAATGTGCGATTTTTTTCTAATGAATGTCTGTGTTGAAAACCTATACTACATAGTGTAATTGAATAGCTAGCCACCGAACTAATTATTTCTTGTTTTTCTTTTTTTAGTACGCGTACTGAAATGTGCCTTTTGTACACAAACCAGTTTGTTAAATTGACGCCCAACGATTTTAAAAATTGTGCGCAACGCATATGCTATTCAGCTAAGCGAAGCTAATAACCTAGCGACGAGAGCCGCTGAAATTATAGATTATTAACTGTTACGTCTACATTAAACGTTTGTCTGATATCCAGGAAAATCCACACGAGATGAAACCACAGCAACGTTCGCAAACGCGTTATTTACCCTAAATAAACAAACTATGAGGTATTCAGGAAAGGGTTTCAGTTAGCAAACGTAGCATCTGCGCCACTAACCTAGCGTGTTAGCTACTCTCAGCATTTCAGAAAGCAGCAGCAGCTTGTATTAGCTTCCTTCAAGGCCTGTCTACAAGATGCTAGCCTGCGTTAACATACATGGCTACCTATCTTGCTAGTTGTATCGGCGATTCAGTTAACTGTTTTTATGATCGACGAGCAGTGCACATAGGCTGAGGTTAAAATATACAATTTAGATTAATCACTACCCATAGCTAGTAAGCGATTAAGTGGTCAAGTTCGCCGACGATGACTTTGATCCGTCTTCCCTTTACTGTAAGGAAGACTGAAATACATGATCGATGTTCTTTGTTTAGTGGCCACTTTGGTCCTTCGGTGATTAAAAAGAGCGTCGAAAAATGTCTGGATTTGTAAATACTTTTCTGTTTACAAACAGAATATGTCCGTGATTCGGATATATGACCTTCCAGATTTGCGCCGTGTTAACGTTTCAAGATGGCGTTCGTTACCTCTGTACTCGTTTCCCAGAAAAAAAAGTCGACTTTAATCCCTTTGAAAGAAAAAATGCAAAATAATACCCATGCTTTTTGTACTTAAAAAGCAAAGGATAAATAAATAGTTGGAGAGAAATATGATATTACTCGACCTTTCGTCAGTGAGAAGGCTGTTGTGTTCGTGGTTGGCTGTTGGGGAGTTTGGATGGACAGTCATGCTTTCCACAGCCATTTCCTCTAACGGACTACAGTTCAGTGCAAAAAATCGACTCAGGATTCAACTGGCTTATGCGTTACTTGACTTTGATCTACTTGTTGATTGATTTTAGGAAGAGTTTCAGTTCATAGCAGTTAAATTCCCATTAACAGTTTCAAAGAGAAACATGCTGAAACGTTCCTGAAGGTCTCTCCGTCCTTACAGTTGCGAGGTGAAATGAAACTCAGTCACTCAAAATGGCGACAGTTCTTCTCCAACGCGATAAGGGCGGAGATACCGATGATGACGTGCCATGACAACGAGGAGGGGCGGGGTCTTCCTGAATTAGAATCAGAATCAGAAAATACACCGATCAGGCAAAACATTATGACCACTGACAGGGAGGAAAACGAAGAGTAGGTGGCGGTAATACTCTAAGTAGTGAGCGGCCATTTAATTGGACGAAGAAGAAGGTGAAATGAATAACACTGATTATGGCTTCATCACGGCAAGTATTAGTGGGTGGGATATATTAGGCAGCAAGTGAACATTTCGTCCTCAACGTTGATGTGTTAGAAGCAGGAAAAATGGGCAAACATAAGGATTTCAGTGTTTGATAAGGGTCAAATCGTGATGGCTAGACAACTGTATCAGAGCATCTCCAAAACTGCAGCTCTTGAGGGGTGTTCCAGGTCTGCAGTGGTCAGTATCTACCAAAAGTGGTCTAAGGAAGAAACTGGTGAACCGGCGACAGGGTCATGGGCGGCCAAGGCTCAATGATGCACGTGGGGAGCGAATGCTGGCGAATTTGGTTCGATCCAACAAACAAGCTACTGTAGCTCAAATTGCTTAAGAATTTAATGCTGGTTCTGATAGAAAGGTGTCAGAATACACAGTGCATTGCAGTTTTTTGCATATGGGGCTGCAGAGCAGTCAGGGTGCCCATATATATATATAAAATCATCATCAATGAACTTCATGTCCTCTTTTACAACATCCATATATCTCCTTTTTGGCCTTTCTCTCGACCTCTTACCTGACAGCTCCATCTCCAACATCCTTCTACCATTATAACTCCTCTCCCTTCTCTGCACATGTCCAAACCATCTCAATCTAGAATCTCACCTTGATCCCACAACAGCCAATCTGAGCTGTCCCTCTGATATGCTCATTCCTAATCCTGTCCATCCTCGTCACTCCTAAAGAAAACATCCTCATCTCTGCTACTTCTTTCTCTGCCTCATGGCTCTTCCTCACTGCTACAGTCTCTAACCCATAGAGCATCGCTGGTCTCACTATACTCTTGTACACGTGCCGACACTCTTCTGTCACACAAAACTCCTGACACTTCTCCACCCACTCCAACCTGCATAAACTCGCCTCTTCACCTCTTCCACTCTCCATTGCGCTGAACAGTTAACCCCCAAATACTTAAACTCCTGCACATTCGTACATCTGCTGCTGTGCTAATTTAACTAGAGTTTCTGTTCAGCCTTCACTTGCCGCTTGTTAATATATTAGATATTTTTAATGGATTGTCATACAAGATTTATACATTGAAATAAGTTACATTATTGTGAATACATAGCATATTTTCCAATTTCAGAATAAGATCATTTTCTCTCCAAAGTGACTTTCAACTGAGACAGAATGCAAGGAAATGTTTAGGGTTTAATATTTTAATTGTGAACACACACCCTTCGGATTACTGGTCCTAATCTTTTATCAGTTATTCCTATTGTCCTTTACTGTATGCTTTACATAAGCTCTGTTGAATAGTCTTGCAGCTTTGTTCATTTTATTGCGCAATGCATACTTGATTTTCAAGCGATCTATGGCTGTCATATTGAAAGTCAAACATAGTTAAGGTTGCAACATTAAGCACTCCACACTTAAATCATCAAGCTAAATATAACCTCCAGTGCATTAGTATTCTTAAGGATAAAATGTTAAAACAAATATTTTGATACAAAAAAGCAGTATCATAAAGTAATATCCATTTATATACAGCTGTTGTTTTATTACTTACATAGGCTTACTATTACATACTTACTGAGGCTCAGTCTAACAATAATTGGTTAAAAAAAACGATCGAAATTATGTTTAAAACGACCCATTTAAGTAAGAACCCGTGCCTATTGGGTTGATAACTATGATCTGACTCACCCAAAATGTACTCGTTTGCATTTCTTGTACTCAAACTTTTCTGAAAGACAATAGGGGACAATGTGTCAGTGTGTCATCTTGTATAGTTAATTATTTATCTTGTTATTATTAGCTTATTATGTTATTGACTGGTTATTAAATGGTTCACTGTAACGCATACGTCATCATTATGCGCCCATTTGAACGAGACCAAGCGGGAGAATTTGTCGCATTGAATGGGCAACAGGAAGATTTTGCCGAAAGCGACATTATTTAATCCGAGTATCAGAAGCATTCAGCATAATTTTTGAAACTCATTGAAATGATTGATACAATCGAAAAAGACGACAATATCATAAGTGAGGAAGAGGCAGCTCAGTATGACCGACAGATTCGGCTCTGGGGTCTGGATGCACAAAAAAGGTTTGAGGTTTGCTAGCTAGAGAACGAGCTAAGCGGCTAACTTGCTAATAAATATACAAACTTGTTTCTCGGTTAATACTTGATAAAAAAAATGCGCGTATTATATTTCAGATATTTGTGTGCTGCTATGAACTCTTTTCCTAATTGAACTCCTTTACTAAATAACGTTATCCAAATTCAGTTGAAAACATCTTAATACCGCAGATTGTACCAATCCTATAATAAAATTAGTATAAAACATTTGTATGTATTGTTAGAGTTACAGTGCATTTTAATAAGAACACTGGTCCGTTATTGCACCAGTACCATGCAATAAAGCATACGTGAAAAATAACATATTTCTGCTAGTCTATGCATATCTAACAGCTAGTTAACATGGAGGCGTTTTGTCTCAGGCTTAGGGGTTCTCGAGTGCTGCTCGTTGGACTCAGAGGACTGGGTGCCGAAGTGGCAAAGAACCTTATTTTAGCTGGAGTGAAAGCACTCACTCTTCTGGACCACGAACAGGTATGACAGCCATCACCAAACACCTCTCACTTATTGGAAAAATCTAATTCTCTGATCTTTACTGTAATAAGTAATGCCTCATCCAGCCAAGTACTAATCGTGACATTCATATTCAGGTTACTGAGGAATCGAGACGAGCTCAGTTCCTCATACCAGTGGATGCAGATGGTCAGAATCAGGCCCAGGCTTCTCTGGAACGAGCCCAGTTCCTCAATCCAATGGTAGAAGTAAAGGCTGATACAGATAAAGTAGAAAACAAGCCAGATGACTTCTTTCTTCAGTTTGATGCAGTAAGTGTCCGAAGGAGCAGTCAGCATTGCTCAGTTTGCATACTGACAAGCTTGTTTATTAGTGGTAATTTCAGTAGTATATAGTCTATTTAAAAAAAAAAAGTACACTCCAGAACAAAATCTTAAGAATGGGGTAAACATTACAAGTATTTGCATTTGTACTGGTGGATCATAACCAGGTTGTAAATACTGCTTGAAAATGTTCCAAACAGTGGATGCCCTTTGTGAAGCCATCTTCACCACATGGGGCAACTTTCTCACCCAGCCTCCTATTTTTGTCTCTTCCTCGTGTTTCTTATTTTGGCATTTTGAAGCAGTATTTACAACCTAGTTCTGATCCACCGGTGTGAAACGCAAATACTTGTAATGTTTCCTCCGTTCTTAAGATTTTGTTCAGGAGTGTCTGTACATAACTAAAACCTTGTTTAGTGTTTGTTACATTATTGTGATGGCTGTTAATTGTTTATTGTTATAGATAATTATTCATTCAGTCCATCATGGGTTTCATGGAGGTTTTTGTGATTGCTGTGGCCAGAAATGCTTGATATTGCTTTTATCAAAATATGCAGTGCAAAGATTTTGTGCTTTTTTTCTTGCTGAAAATGACCTGAATTGATGAAATTGTGAGCACAGAATTCTTCATTTAAACTACTACAAGAAAAGACACATGTAATTACTTTTATAGCTGTATTCATGTTTGATGCACAGGAATTGAATATGGCTTTGCCCAAATGTGCATTATCATGTCTCCTGATGACAGGGTGAATGCTTGTCAGGGGCTTTGACACATACTTTTTTTTAATCCTTTTATATCGTTGCTTACTGTTGTGGGCCATCTGTAGGAGAATTAAGTTCATCACTTACATCATAAGTTTTATCACTTGCATTATATCAGCTATAAACAGGTTTTCCCCCAAGTGCCCATCCTTTTCCTAATTTGACATTAATAAAACAAAAAATAGATTGGGCTTGTAAAGCAAAGAAGCCCAAAGTCCATTGTCATGAAGAGATTCCTTTGGAAGTAATCTCACTGAATTTTACAAAGCAGTGACACTTGAGGTTCCCTCCATAAATGCTAAATTCATACTATGATGAAGTTACAACAATGTAAATAAAAAAAAAACACCTTAAAAAAAAATTCATGATTTAAATTACAGTTGTCCTGCTACTGTAGGAAATGATTTAATTAGTCTTCTGAACAATCGGGTTTGAGAATCCAGCACTAAACTTGTAGAAAAATATTCAAGTCTAGTAGTTAATATTCATAGCGATATAAACAACTCTTCATGATATATTGGTTTGTTCTTGTGAGGGAATTATGGAGGACTGTGATTAGTCATACACAAAGCTTTTAGTTCCTGTTTTCCTGATGGCCAGTAGATGGTGTATTAAAGCCATAGTATTACTGTTGCTCATGGTAAAAGATGCTTGGGTATTACATAAAAAAAAATCTGTTTAATCAGATTTGTAAGACAATAAAAATCCTATATAAATTTGCCCTGCATTGTATTGTCTGGTGATGCATAAATAAGAGACAAGAAAATCATGGATGATTTTTTTTTTTTATATATATAATATCTGTGCTAACTGGAGACAATGAGCAGCTCCATTATTAATGTCCAAGCATGGACAAATAACGCTGCCCATTCCTAGGAGGATCGTCATTGTTTTGTTTAGAAACTGGACCTTAGCCCATTGTTGTTTATCAGTGAATCTGTCAGCATATGAATGTTCAAAGCTCAGATGATCTGCCTCCCAGCCTGTCTGCATTTGCGAGCCTGGGAGTTCTCCCAGTGGGAGTACTAGTGAGAGTTTATAAGGAGGGGAAGAGGATTGTTGTGAGGAGGGGGTTCATTATAGACAGTGCTGCTCTTTTATCTGTTTCCACTGATATTTCAAAGTAATATATGAGGGGAAAAGGCTGGCATGTTTGAGAGAGTTTTGGCTGCATGGCTCTTGCTGTACATCAATGATACTATGATTGGCAGCTTTGACTCAAGGGATACATTGTCCATGTTGAAGAACTCGGTTTGTTTTTTTGGTGAGCAGGAATACCAGTTTATATGATACTTCCTTATCCTTATAATCACTAGTGTGGCAAATCAGTTTCACTATCTTTGATGATGATGATGATGTTTACCCAAAAAATCATGACAGCTTGCCGAGCCGGTCGTGTCAGATCAATATTCCTTTCTTTTCACCTTTTAACTTCACTAGAAATTGTTTCCTCATTACATCATGGTAAAGGGGAGGAAATACCTGTTTTTATTTGTTGACAAAAACTCTTTATGATTGGACACCAGCAGAACATGATGGAGCAGTATGTCCTCAAAGCTTCTGGGTCATGTACTTTTTTTTCTAAGAAGTGTTATCAATATTCATTGTTGGTTTACATAATGTTCTTACAACGTTCTGGAATCCTTGCAGATTCAACGTTCCGTGTCCATAGCTTATCAGTTAATAAGTGCTGTGCTGATGTTCTCACTAGGGATGTAAATGACAACTGCTTGGTTGTAAACAACCTTCAGTCTCAACCGATAAAATGACGATGAAGCATGTTCTTGTAAGAGCCACCCAGAGTCTTCAGCCTGGCACTGTGTATATCAATATCCAAACACTAAGAAAAGTGGTGGGTATTTCATGTAAACAGGCTTATCATCAATACAGAATGGGAGGGTACAAGGGTTGTTGTCTTGGATAAGATGGACCAAGCGTGCTGGTTAGATATTCAGAATATTAAAAACATTTGGCTGCCTGAGAAAACCTTTTACACAGTCAAATATTGAAAATTATTACATTTAAAACATTCTGAAAACTATTTCAAATTCTGGTTAGTTTTTGTGTGTATCTCAGTCAGGTTCATGTTGGTTATCCCAAACAGTGAAAAAAGGTTGCAATTCATGTTACCCTGCCACACACGCCTCTGCATTTATATCATAATCTAATTATAGAAAAGCAACATCACTGCCTTTAGCTGTGCTTTTCTTTGTTTTGATGATGTGATGGCGCAGGAATGTCACAGACATGACAGATTGTGTCTGATCACAAACCGATTTTGCAAACCGAAATAATTTATGTTCATTTTGTGTTGAAATGTAAATATCTAGCAACTTGCTCAACGTGTCATACATCTTGTGTGAAAGAAATAATTAATAGAAATTGCTAACAGATTTTAGATATTAGTCTGGCTGTTTTTACCCCTGTGGTATTAAACTGGCTCTGTACCCAACATTACCTTTGCAGACAGTTTGCCAGTGCAAGGTTAAAGACTAATGAAAAATTTACACATCACAGTGCTAAAATACAATTGTTTTCCTAAAATAGAAATGTGAAAGTACATTAGTAGCAATAAAAATATAACTTTTTTTTGGCTTCAGGCACAGCAACATAAGATGGGTTTTCTACAACCTCCACACATTTTAGAATAGAATCTATGAGTCTTACTCAGAGTAGATATTTAGAATGCGGATCCGACTCACATGGACTAATCTGTAGTCAGACAAAAAAGATGATTAAGATGTCTGAATTCTGTTTGAAAGTTGTAGTCACTCACATACCTCTAACACATTCCTATAAGAGATGCAGATTTCACCGTCGGAATGAAAACTGAAATAATGCCCAGAGAAAGTTTTATTTATTTATTTATTTTTAAAATGTTAATTTTATGGTACTTTTACTTACTCCCAGGTGTGTCTGACAAGATGCTCTAGAGACCTGATGGTGCATGTGGACCAGCTTTGCGCCGCCAGAAACATTAAAGTCTTCTGTGGTGATGTCTTTGGTTACCATGGATACATGTTCTCTGACCTGGGCTTGGAGCATCATTATGTGGAGTATGAGGCTCTTTATTATCTGATAGTGACTGAAATCAGTAACTGAAATCATTTTGTGTATGTTAGTTTTAAGGTGTCTTTGTTGTCCTCAGAGAGAAGCCAAAGGTAGTGAAGTCATCAGAAAAGGCTAACGATGGCCCTGAAGTGAAAAAACCTAAAATTGATCCGAATGAGACTACCATGGTGAAAAAGGTGTGTTCTCATGATTGTCTCCTGTTGCTTAAAAAGGATGAAAGTTATTAATCATCTCAAGATTTCTAATATCTATTTTTCTAATTGCAGACAGCCAGTTTCTGCTCTCTAAAAGAGTCTCTAGAAGTCGATTGGACGACTGAGGAGGCCAAACGCAATCTCAAGCGCACACCATCAGATTACTTCTTACTACAAGGTTCTCACCATCTATAAATCCACACCTAGAAACGTTACAAAAACAGTTTGAAAACAGTTAAAAGTGAATCTCTTGCTATTGCTATTTAATGTAAACGTTGGGCCTCATTTATCAATCTTTTATCTCTGGGGCTTTTTCCATAGGTCAAACCACCAAAACATTCCTAACAGAGTTAACAAGATTATTTTAGATTATCTTCATGCTCGAATGCATATGTTGAATGTCAATCACATGACAATTTCTAAAAGAAAAAAAGAGACTAAGGCTGAGACTTACATTTATTGGCATAGACAAAAATCTATAAACAGCAAAAATAAAAAAGAAAATAAGTCTGCCTTCTAGCAAAAGCATGTGTTAAATCTTCCTGTACTGCAGCTCAGTCCAGCTTCATACCATATAGAGACAAACAAGCTGGAAACCAATGAATTTGGAAAAATGTTAATGACTGTGTCTAAACAGTCCCCTCCCAAACTATTGGAATGGCACGGACAGTGTATTATTATTATTTTTGGTTTTGACATCAAATGATGAATAAGATCTTAATACTTTCAGCATTTATTTGCTGGTATTTATATGTAGATTATGTTTATTAAACAGCAGAGAACATAGCAGGTTTCCTATCCACCCAGTTTGTAGATAAAATTAGAGTACAACACTGCATCAAGCCTGTGACTCATTAACATCAACAATTTCTGAAGCTTTTCCAAACCTTTTTTACCACAGCTTTGTTCAGTGTTTGTTTCTGAACCTTTCTCCTTTCGGTCTCCTCATCAGGACGTGAAATGCATGATCACATTTTACATTAATTTAACCTGGTAGTAACAACTCTCGTTAAATACTTGTTCATTCATTATTAAAAGTAAATTTCTATAATGAAATGCTGTTTGAATGACACATTTTGAGAAAATGTCCAGTGAATATTTTTGATCCTTCTGGAATGTAACAAACCTCAGAACTAAATTATATTTGATAAATTATTATTAGATGACTAAAATTGTCAATTTTATATAGCAGTTTCTTTATTTCACTCTTTCTTTGACATATCACTACTTAAGAAAAGTTAGATAGAAGATTGAAAACCTTCCTGGAAGTGGCTGGTTCAGTAGCTGAACAAAGTATAATAGTATACAAAGTGTAAATATATAATTTTAAAATACAGTGAAATAAAAATGAATAATTATAATAAATTTGTGAATGAATCTTTTACAGTGGCACTATATTTTTCCATTGTTGTTTCCAGGGCACAGGGTTCAGAAATAAGCTTTCAGCATAGACCACGCCCACTTCTGCTTTAAATCAGAATGTGAAAACAGATACATATATTTATAGCACTAAACACATGCTGATATTGTCATTATGTTACACCCCTAGAGTATCCATATTAACCTCTACCCACCAAGCTACAAGAAACATCAATAATATACTATTTTTATTTTCATTTATTTATTATGTTTTTTTAATGAAATGAAAAACTTTAAAAGCTTTTAAATATGAAACTTTTTGGAGGTTTTTCATCTCAGCGGTGCATTACTTGCAAAAAATTGTTTTGCCTAGAAATTACATGTAAGCAACTTTTCGAGACATTTCTCTGTAACTCTAATTATAGAAATCAAAATAATGCTAACTGTGTGGTTACGCTGTGCTAGCTCCATTGACAACACTGTCTGCTCTGAATCTTTTTATATATGCTCACCTGGCATTCTCAAAGCGGACAGATCATTTTTCATCACAGGTTGTCCATGACCAGTCATGTGCAATGACTTTAAAACTGAAAACACTGTCCGCCTTTCTTGAAACACAGATCACTAAAAAAAGCTTGTGTCTCACATATAGTTGTGAACTAATGGAAACAAAAACAAACCCTATTTGTGTGTTGAAGCGTTTAAAGGTTAGCACATAAAGTACATTAGAGCACTTATAAATGGCATGTAACGGCTGAGCTACTTTTGAGGAAGAACTGTTTCCTCCATGTTATCTCACGGATTTATCTGAGGTTATGTCAGCTCTCTGATGGGGTTCTGAGACAGATGGTGTACCACTGATTTGAATCTTTTCTACCCCTCAAGCAAAGTCTGATGTAATTTCACAATGCAATGTGGAGTAGAAAGCAACAGCTGAATTGGTCTAAATCTCAAAGTTAATTATTTTAATACTGTTTTAGATTTAATATAAATTAGTCTTATTTATTATATTGTCCTATGTTTAAAATATGTTAGTCAAATTTAAGTATTACTTTTGAAATGTAAGAAAACATAGCTTAGAAGAAGAAATAGTCATAGAAATGGTTGTATGAGAAGCCACATTCTTCCACTCTGATTTTTTATTATTTTATTCTTTATTTTTTATTTTTATAAGTTTTATTATTCAATATTTACCTTTATCTCAATGGCAAATTGAACAGAGAGAATATAATACACCTATGGACAGATTTGAACTTGTTGTAGGTATTAGTTATTAACTGGCAATTTTAGTCGTTTTGTTTGTTTTGTTTGGCCTTATTTTTAATTAAACTTGATATTTTTGGCCAGAACAGTTTGTACTACAACTAGAATGAAATAATGACCAAACCCAATAATGTAGGTTTGGGCAGTCTGGTTATAGTGGTTCTGGCTTTATTCACCTGATTTGTGTTCTGAATATGCACCTAGTAAATTTGTCAGAAAGGAATTTAAATGGAGATGTAAGATACATTTAAAAGGGCAGAGAGTAAAGCTATTGGCACATCTAACTGGAAACATATTAGTATATCTATCTGGAAACATTTCATGGAGATGTGTCTAAATGAAATAATGTTTCCTTGCTGCATGATGGTATTTGTGGTTGACTTGGTGGAAAGTCAGTGTGCTTCAGCTGATGGTGTGGTGAGTGGGTGGTCAGAAAGACAGTTTCAGTGTTTGGCAATGTTGCATGGGGATGAACGATTACATAATACCTGCCAAAGATCCTCAAGCAATCGTGTTTAAATTTATACTCATTTTTAGATTTTCATTTTTTGTTTTTGATGCAAACTACAGTGAAACAGTTGAAAAGTAAAGGTCCTGTTTAAGCACTAACAAAATCACAACCTTCTGCTTCAGAATCGAAAATTGCAAATAAATGTTCTGTTGTTCTCCTGGCAGCTCTTCTTACTACAGCTTTCTCTTATTTCTCCAGTATTACTGAAATTCCGCACAGATAAAGGTCGAGATCCTCATCCAGGTAGCTTTGCAGAGGATTCTCAGCTGCTCCTGCAGATCAGAGACGATCTCCTAGAGACTATGGGGGTGAATCCGGAGCTGCTGCCTGACAACTTTGTCAGGTCCGTACTGACATTTCAATTGTCCAACAGTCATTGTATCTCATGTCTCATATCTGTTTGAGTCAGGAGAATAACATTAGTTTATATGCACTGTCTTTTTCAGCTACTGTTTCTCTGAGATGGCTCCAGTGTGTGCTGTAGTGGGTGGGGTTCTTGGACAGGAAATAGTCAAGGTAGGACTTCACACTCTCCTTCATTTTTTTTATTTATTCGGCTAAGTACAGTTAAATCTGGTCATGAATAGATTCATGGAAATTTCACATTAGTTCAGTTTTATCTTTGGTGTATGAGCTAAACTCTGATCATGGTGTGTTGATCAATGTTTTATAGTGAATTATTATAATATATTAATAACAACATGATTATGCCTCTGCCACCAGGCCATTCATGCGTTCATCCCGGTTTTTCCTGGTAGCTCAAGAACGTGTGGTTGAATGTTTGTAGGATTTATGTTATCATTCTAATGAGTAGATATAGTGATTAGATTTTTAAATTGGTCACAGCAAGGTCAGATTTGGGAAATATTCAATAGCTTTCTTCCTGCTTGAATGGGATTAAAGGGTATTTCACAAATGCAAATTAATAACAAGAAGTACTAGACCGTTTGCCAGTAGAAGCATTCTCGTCAGTTCCATTAATATCTTGGTTTCCTTTTATTTCAACTCATTTGAAGTTTTCAAAAAGGAAAGTATTTTTTTTTTTTTGCAGACACAAGCAGCTTAGTAACAGTAAAATCTGACCTGCTTAGTTTCCTTGTTATCCTCTTGGATTACTGTAGTCTACTGAATGCTTTCCTTTTATAGGCTCAGTACATCACCTGCATTTAATATATATGAGGGTTATTCGGGTGTGTCATACACGACATGTAAATAAGGGTTAGTGAGTGACCATGTTTAGTGAAGGATGAACTCATTCGACTCATTTATGTTTGCCTGCATCCAGTAAAAAAAAAAGGCTTAAAAAAACTCAGCACTTGTCTTTTACAGTCGACATTCCCTGATACTTTAACACTGCAGCTAATTGGGAATAGGTTATCACCATAAAAACCTTATGCCCCTATACAATGGAACTTTCATGAGCCATGAAGGTGGTTTTCCTGATAAGGGTCTGTTTCAGGCATATGGCATCTGCCTTCCCCATTGGAATCTGGCAGTATATGAAAAACCTTTTAGCTGCCGACACTTTATAAATGCCAGAATGGAAAAGGTAACATTCCGGTCAGTGGAATCCAATTCCCGTCAGAAATGTTGGCATAAAATCCACATATGGTTTAAAACTGTCCTTGAAACCCCACCTACAGTTGTTCCTGTTTGTGGTTGTGTTAACTGCAGATACAGTGTGTGTTTACACAGAAGGCACTGAAAAGGACTGAGTCAGATTAGTGATGTAATGTAAAGATGTACGTGCCTGATTAAGGTTGACCTCATCATACATTCTATAATTTGCTGGAGTCAGTTAAAGAAGCCTAGTGGAGCGTGTGAGTACGGTGGATACAGTGATGGCTGGGCAAGCCTTTGCACCCACATGGTGGTGGTGGAGAGAAGCCAGGCTGTCTCGCCATCTCTTTGCATGATGAAACAGGCTGTAACTCACACATGGTCTTTTGCTGTCCCTCATATATCAACCACAAGTACCACAGAAAAGAACAACCGCCAATGCTTAACTCTGAAAAGCTATTAGCAGCTATACCACACTGATGCTGATGCCCATTTTTCATGTTGGCTGTGTGTGTAATAACAGGCGCTGTCCCAGAGAGATGCCCCGCACAGGAACTTCTTCTTTTTTGATGGCCTGAAGGGTAACGGCATAGTGGACTACTTTGGAGGCAAATGATCATCTAGAAGATCAAGGACAAGTGGATAAAGTGTAGGCACTCAAAGCATTGAAAGACCTCTTCAGTACTGAAAAAAACAACAAATGTTTTGAACAATAAACACTCCTTTCTTAGGAGCTCAGGCAATGTCATTATTCTTTGTGAGTTTATACAGTCTGTAGGCATACACACTTATGTTTTTCTCCCTGCAATTAGGACAAGCTAGTGAAGTTCCATGGCAAATGCTGTTATTTACCATTTTGTATTGAAAAGACTCAAATAAATACATTTCTTTTGGATTACATGGGCAGTGTATGTGATTCTGTATGAGAAGAGTTTGAATATTAATTCTGTTTTATTTTCTAGTCATTCTTCTGTGCAATGTTTCAACTGAAGGAAATGTAGCACTCATCTGTCTAAATAGAGTATATATATTGCTGATTATACAAAGAAATTTTGCTGGATGGCACAACATGGCAGTTATCATTGAACAGAGAAAAGTGAGACATTAAAGCCAAGGTGAGTGCAAGTTTATGTATCAAGATGACCATCTGTGGTTGGGTAACTCATTTATGACCTTGGCTGAGATATATGTAATGACGTAGTTTGGCACAACATACTGGGTGACTCAGCAGCGTAAGAGAAACAATAAATGTTTTGATCTGGATGTTTTACCCCCTTAGCTAGAGTGTCTGGTCTGTCCAGTCTGGTCTGCTGGAATTCCAGACAAGATGGTTAAAACTAGCACAATTGTCCGCTGTTAGCAATTGGCAGCTATGCTGGAGACATGCAAAGTAAACGATTTAGACGGTAGATTGACCAGAAATTATGTTTTGAACACCAAAAACCAAGCCACCAGGTTGTGGTTCACTCTGGCCAACACTGGAACAGGATACATTGGAACAGGATACACCAGTTAGACAGGTGCTGAGGAGGCGTGGCATCAAGACACAACTCTTTTGTCTTTACACAGACATGACACTTAATGAAATTATAGGTATCACAGATGGTCAGGCTCTGTTATGTGTTAACATCTTTTATTTTCTCTACTCTGGACTTTGATCTGTTTAGTCTGGAGCAGTGACATGGGAGTAGATATGATGGCTATGACCTGCTCTTTGTACTGTAGGTAGATGCTGATGAGCTCATCACATTCTGGTGCATGGCAACTACTAACAACAGATAAATAAACATAGTGTTTTTTTTCTTTGGTGAAAGGATGCATGGAAAGGGGAAAGTCAAGGTCATAGGGGACACTGTTTATGATGTGCTTTTCCCCAGTTAAAAGAAGGCAGGATTAATTACCAACATATCCCCTTAACAGCAACCTTGATGGTCTCCTTCCCATGTGGTGCTTGCTGCTCCCTACTGTCCATTTCCCCTGGCTTTTTGCAAAGCAGCCAATCATTTCCCTGTCACCAGACCTAAAGTAAAGAAAGCTACCTCTGATTGGACCAGGTAAGGAACATGGTAATTCTGTTTATTCCTCTTTCAATTTCATGTGTTGGCCCAATTATTACTGAACTCATTTGCAGGTAACAAAACAAGGCTTGTATTCTAAGACTGTCTCCCTCTCAGCTGTACAATGCGTAAACAAAACAGTAATGGTAAAAAAAAAAAGAGCTCATGTATGAGGAAATGAATGCATAAAAACCCACAGACTGGATTCTTGACCAGCCATTTGCTTGTGAAGTAAATTAACCTGTTTTTCCTGTTTAAAATATTTGGTCATACTTACTTGTGTCAATAGAAACAAACAGTTTATTACTATGTTATATAAGAGCTATATTTGTTTGCTTTATTGAGCTAGCACACCTAGGTGGTGTAATAACTTACTAATGTCTATAGGCCAGTGATCCTGATCCTGACTGAATGCTAAATTAACTAGTATAAACTAATTTTGTG
The DNA here is from genome assembly GCA_028566695.1 of Bagroides melapterus. Classification (NCBI taxonomy): domain Eukaryota; kingdom Metazoa; phylum Chordata; class Actinopteri; order Siluriformes; family Bagridae; genus Bagroides; species Bagroides melapterus. Next base: position 12,335,633 of record JAOTRN010000051.1, read on the forward strand.
TACCTATCCTGTATCATGTGATATTAATCATGGTGTTTTTTTAAGCACATCACGCATAAATACTGTCATATTTCTCTTTATTTTAAAAAGGCAAAGGAGGAAAAAACATACCAAAATTCATATAGAAAATTGATAGAAAAAATTCCAAACAGCAAATGTACAAGGCTAGAAAATGAGATTGACATGAGCTTGAGTGCAGTGTGATGTTCATAGTTCACACTTAAGGCCTTTCCCTCAGGGAGAGAGTGCATCAGAGAATACACCTATCCACAAGAAGCCACACACTGTCCACAGGAAGTGGTTTACACCACTGCTTTACACAGGAAATCATAAGACAGGCAGTCACGAGATCACTGGTACTCAGTATGCTCAGAAATACAGCACAGTACCCACGTGAATAAAGAGGACCAAAAAAAGAGAGTGCTAACAAGGTTTTCACATGGTTTACCCACAGACATCGCATATGTGGTGGTTAGATACACGCCTATGAACTCTGTATGAGAGCAATGGCAACATGCAAGCAATCTACTAGCAGGCCCCAAAGGTTCACTGTTCAAAGACAACGAACATTCATATTGGAACTTGAGTCTTCAAGTAAAAAAGGTCTGGCTCAGTTTCTTCCATAACGTTATTGCAGCACAAATCATGACCATTAATTAAATTACAGCAGAAATACACTTAGCATGTTTTGCTTCATATTTCTTTATAGTTCTGTTGTTGGGGGTTGTTACAAAAAATTGTTTATAACTACAAATACATACAGTATGATTCACAGAGAACTAAACTGTATCTCCATGCTCATTCAATCTGGTTGATCTTTACAAGCCTTGCTTACAGGGCATAAAAATAACTGTAATTTAGCTTAGATTTTTTTTTTTTTTTTAAAAACAAACGGATCAGTTACATCCTCACTCCTTACTAAGGACCAGGCATAGAAACGGACAGAAAAATAAATACCTTAAGCTTTGTTAGGATAAAGATCTGTAATATTTGTAAGGGGAATGTTCACAAACTGAACCTGTTTTAATATCTTGAGGCTATCATATTTCCAAATCTAGTTATTTTTTTGAACATTTACATTTATTAACCTCCCTGCATTGGTCCATAATATGTTGACGAAAACAGAAATCTGACATACAGCTTTCAAACAAAAACAAGGAACTGTTGAAGTACTTTAAAGTTTCACCAAAATATATATGATACACCGGGATAAGAACAGCCAGTTCCTTCTAACTCTTGCCTGTTGCCATTTTCTCCCAAAAATATTTACATACAAGTTCATTACAAATATTAACACTGCTACCCAGCCATTTGGACAGCTTGTGGTCTGGCGGGTCAACAAGGCTTCCGGCCTCAATTCTAGGGCCTCCATTGGAGGTGATCAATCTTTGAAATGAGTGGTGAATGTCGTGTTCCAAAGTGTACATGCAGGTGGGAGCACCAAGGCACTGACCCTTTACCCCACCACCCACCCCACCCCAAACACCGTTCACTGACTGCCCCTGCAAAAACAAGCACATGTAGTTTTTTTTTAAAGGGTGATGTAAGGCACATTCACCACACTAGGATCGCTGTAGAGGAAGCGTGTGGTACTGAAAGGCCTGTCTGTCTCTGTCGCCTGAACATCTCTTGTTTTGATAGTCTCATTTAGTGGTGCCCTTTTCCCGGTGCTGTGATGCAGTATTGCTCTGTAAGGCAGATAAGAGGCGATACAGCATTTCAGTGCCTGAGGTACAACCCATCCTTTTAATTAGTGCTTTCTGGAGACCTGGATTTTGGCATTTGGTTTTGAATGCTTGTCATACATAGATGTGTGTTTACCCTGCATTCACACTAGCTAGGTAAAAGATGCTGAGCGTGCTTAAAGTTTGTAGAACATGTCCAGTTACTTTAGGTTCTGATAAAAGATAGTAAGGGCTAATGTGTATATTTACACCTATTGTCATGTTATTTTTGTTTAATGCTTGTTCTTGCTATTTTTGGGGACAATTAATTGCACATGGCACAAGATTCTTCCAATGAATTTTTGGATTTATCATTTTACTAGGTAATTGC
>JAOTRN010000051.1:12337787-12353074 GCA_028566695.1 Bagroides melapterus
TTTGGGGACAATTAATTGCACATGGCACAAGATTCTTCCAATGAATTTTTGGATTTATCATTTTACTAGGTAATTGCTAATTTGCATACAAATGATAGCATATCATATTAAATGCTGTTCTGTTTTGGAAATTACAGCTACAGGAGATCTGCTCTGTTTCTTGCTAGTGTAAACACAGGGTTGAGAGTAAAACAATGTGAATGTAATTTAGTTCACAACTACAAATGATCTATACTCGTGAATTGGCCTCTGTTTAAACTTGTTTTTTGACACGTTTGTTGACCGATCAGAGTACCCAGGCCTTCAGGTAGGTCAAAAATAAAAACAAGCGTCCACCCGATTGTGCTTTACAGCTTCACAGATCTAAAGAGGCACAAGCATTTCTCCCCCTTAACATGCCCCCACACCGACACACACTTCAGTCACTTGCTACATGAAACTCCTCCCAAAAGAGACAGGAAAAAAACAATATACAATACATACAATTCAGAAACAACACAAACAAACAAGAGAACAAAAAGATATCCACAGTGCATTCTGGGCCTGCAGAAATGTCCCCGAGCCAGTGCAGTAGATTAGAGGCTGTATTGAGGAGCGCCGGCACTCCCCCAGTGCCAAATACCCGTCCATTTATCTGAGCTGGTAGAGGGTGCTGATGGTGTCGGCCAGGAAGGCAACCAGGCCGCGGTACAGGCCTCTCCAGTTCTGCCACTGTGCACCCTCGTTCTGAAAAACATACAGAATGTGTTCATGAGTGGATGTAAGAATAAGCACAAAGTACCTTGAACACTGTTGAGATAAATTAGTCAGAGGTCATGCCAGAGTGATAATAACATGGTGTGGGGTTAGCATCTCGTTGGTGTGTACTTGCACAAGATTGTAAACCTAAGCATAAATTCAAAAGTTCAAATCATGTGCAAAGCTATTTATAGCCAAATCTTTTCTCTACTTGATTGACATCTAGACATTAACAAACAAACAAGCCCGTGACAATCACATAAACTTGGCTAGCTAAACAAAACGGTAATGTAAAAAACAAATCTGTGATGTCCCCAGTTATGTTTGTGTGCACACGTGAAAGAATGAGTTGGCAACAAAGAGAAAGTGATCCTGTGCATCTGAGTATTAGATGAGCATGTTTGCAAAGCAGTCCATGTCAGACAATGTCTGCAACAACAGTCTGGTGAGATGCTTTTCAACAACTGCTGTGAGTCATCATCCAAAAATAACTCGTATAGAAGAGAGACGAGGAGTCAGGCAGTTAGTGAATAACTGACAGATCACTTCTATAGGCCCTGAAAAGTGGCAATGAAATCACTAGGGCATGTACAGAGGGGGGAGAGAAGTCTGCAGTGTGTAAGTAATTATACAGTGACAGACCAGCACAGAGGTCATGTGAGAACACAGGAGCAGCAGACAGTGAACACGACACAACAGGTCATGAACTGCTACTACAGCCTAGTTACCACAACAGAGTCCACCCTATCATTATAACGTTAATCGCTCTGCAGTTAGTAAACAGGCATATACTCATTAATTCTCCAAGTTACAGATTCTCCAACTAACAACCTCTAATCTCTAGGCTTTATGCACAAGCTAAAAATGTAGGATTCCTTAACTTTCAACAACTCAGCATAGTAATATGACATTTTACTGCGTAGGCAGCACTGACTTCTAAATCAAATACAATAATTAGTTTTTGTGTTCCAGTATCATTTAAACACAAATTCCTAATAATACTAGTGTTTATGTATATTTCCTTTACCAACCTGTGAACAGTGCCTCTTTGCTTCAGTGTGCTTCCTTTAGGTGTTTTGTTTTCTGTACGTGTTTGTGTACTAGTTTACAGGAAGCAACAATAAGAACAGGAAGAAGTGACCATACAACACACACACTAATGTCACATGTAGAGTTGTTTGTAGAGAATTGTATAAAAAAAGCTTAAGAATGTGTCCCAGCATGTGTATCTTTATCTGAGGTGTTTAGACAGGATAAGATAGACTGGTGTGTCAGCAAAGAATAAATTCACTATGAACATGACAGAAGTGGTGAGAGTGACAGAGTAGCGAGAGTGAAAGGAGACAAGAGGTGCTTTCTACATCTACACTTCTAGCCCTGTATATACACACCCACATCCAGCCAAGCTGTTTTTCCCCTACTTGAGGAAGTACCTATAATTTCTTAACTGGTCCTGAGTAAACAATGTTTGTGTGATGTGCCGTAAAAGCATCCTGGTTTCAGAGTTCAGTGGAGCACAAAACAAGCCATGCATGTGATTCCCAAAAGAGCAGGTTCAGCCACGCAACATACCAGTTTTATTATGTATTACACTTGTACTGAGAACTGATTGTTTCTGTGATTGTGACAGTGCAAGTGAAAGTGTAAAAAAAAAAAACAACAACTACAATGTACTGTCTGGGTACATGATTGTGAAGATGACCAACGTGTCATTGGGAGTGTGTCAGTGTGTGTCTACTGAGTACATTTGTATATTTCTGTGTGTACATACAAGGGTGTGTAGGCTGGAGCAGAGTGCGGTGACATCATGTGTGTTTGTCTGAGAGGCGAGGAGAAGGGAGGAGGGGGAGTTGGTTTGCATGGGGGAGGGAGAGATTAGACTGTGTTTACTCCCTGCCTATTCCACAGCCTGACTCCTCACGCGATACGGCAGGGAGATCGAGAGCAACAGAAAGACAGAGGCAGGAAGGAAGGAGAGCGGGAGGGAGGGAGGGAAAGCAGGGCAGAAAGCGAGAACAGGAGAGAGCGGGTGCACGAAAGAGAAGGAAGGCATCAGGTTCAACCACTACAGGAAATCTGACTCCAGTCACAACACTAGCCATGGTGAATACCACATTGATCCATTTACAAGAAAAGTCACTGGAGGCTACATGCACACACACACTCTTGCACATTTTCACAAACACTGTCACTGACACACATCACACCAATCACTGTTACACAAAACAAGGCCAGGGTTGGACTATATAACACCACGGCTACAGCACACAAACTGGTTCCTTACCCTTCTCTGAAGGTAAACAGCATTCATCTCATCTCCTATGGTTCTTAGCTGGACAGCCACTCGGCCCACCACTTGCTCCTCCTCCACTGACTCCTCATCAGCTACAGAGCCTCGGCGGCTTGATTGTGCCGAGGAACTACTGCTCTCTGGAAGATGATCGGGCAAGGGCTGAGGCATCCCGCTGGGACAAGACCTCTCCTGCTCAGTCCCTGAAGGATACACAGAAAAGAAATGATCACTGTCAGAGAGTACCATCTCATTCCATAAAGATCAGGGAGAATTTGTAAATATGAACAAGGCTCCTTGTTCTTTAAGGTTACTGAAACTAACATCGGCATACAATACAGATATTCCATCCATCTCTGACACAAAACATTTGTCCAATGGAAAGACATTATTCCACAGGAACCTGACAGGACTTAAGTAAACAACAAAAGCTTCAACAATCAACCCATCACACATCTTTAATCTTTGCCAAAAAATAACCCCTCAAACCCTCATCAACAGGCACTTCATGATCTGTGTATAATCTAATGATCTGCTTTATCCAAGTTTAGAAATCAAGTGAATCTTTAATTGGTAATGACAGTGTTATAAAGAGTAACTTCGCATTCTTAATTGAATGGTGTCTTAATTTTAATGTTCTTTTTTTCTTTACAAGCATGCACAAATAGCTCCACATTACGTGGAAATGCATGTGTGTGGGGCTGTGCTCTGCTAATCCTTCAAGCAGGTGACTGAACAGAGCGAGTAACACTGGGAGAGCAGTGGTGTTCTGGCTTGTTGCCAGGGTAACTGTAAGCCCATGCAGCCTGAGAAGAAATGCAGCCATTGGTGGACAGGAACAAGGGCCAGGCGGTGATTGGATGGACAGTGTGTGTGTGTGTGTGTTTGTGTGTTTGGGGGGCAGGCCAAAAGCCTGCAGCTTTTATACAGGAGGTGCCAAAAGAGCAGCACCAAAGGGTTCAGCTGAGGCTACAGCAGCAATGACTATGTTTGGAAATTTTTGGGAAATATAGTGAATAATGAATGTCTTACCAAAACACTGCAAAACTGCTGCTCAATGCAGCATGAGCATTCTTATACTGTATGTTGGGTTGTGCTCAGCAGGAAGCCACTTGCCCAGGGCAAGTTGCAACATGTGTTTTTTTTTCAATTGTATGGCCACAGAGGGGCAAAAATCACTCTAACATGAACCATGGTTATTGTCGCTAATACCTGAAATAATTTCTTTCTGGATTTTAATAAGGCTTGTCAAATACTGTCAAGCATGCTGTAAAGATGTACAGATCACTTGCTGGTAAAGTGCATAGGATAAAGGGTGAAGATACCTGAGCTGTCTCTGAGTGGACCTTCCTGTTGTGGGGAACTGGCCATGCTCACAGTGTCCTGTGTGATAATGGGTGCTGGTACATTGCTGGTCTGAGTAGCCACAGTTCTGCGTCGCCTGGACTGCAGAATCAGCTGTGTGCCTCCGGTAGTCCAGGGATCCCGACGCAACACCTCCATCCTGCAGGTCTGAGGCTGTGCAGGGCTTTGACTGTCCACTCTGCTGTCCGGCTGTGGCCGGGCCATGACAAAACAGTGGCTGTAGCGAGTAGGGAAAGAAAATACTTAGTGGCAAATCCCTATGGAGCCACTGCTGTGGATAATTTATGCACTTTCCATTAGCAGACAATTTATATCACAGTTGAAGTGACACTCAGTTGAGGTCACTTCAAATATATGCCTAGATTTAATCTATATACATTTTACATTTATGGCATTTGGCATTTGTTGTTTTGATTTGGATTGTGCATTAAGTAAAAATAATGGCTGCAAAACATCCAAGTACATAAAATATATACTATAACGAGTACTATATGATCACTACCTCAACCCCTTTCAAAGCTCTTATTGTTTTTAGAGGAGCTCATGTCTCTATTGGGTTTTCTCTCGCAAAATCAAGATATAACTAACCTGTTAAAAAACATTAGAGAAGTCTGTAAAATATTTTTTTCAATTAACAAACAATTAAGTTCAATTAACAAACAAAAAAAAATTACGTCCCCTGTCTCTAGACCACTGAATGTTACATTTAAAAAACACAAACCATCATGTTTTTTTTCTCTTTTGCCTGCCGACCATAGCGTAATGACCGCTAAGGGGCGAGCGTGAGCGGCGCGCCGGCTTGTTTGTAAACAAATCCGTGCAGGTAGCGGTAATAAGAACGGCGCGCGCTTTCTCAAATCCAACACAACACGTTTACACACAGATAAAGGTTTAAGAAAAAAAAAATCACGATTACAGGTGGGACATAAAAGTAGAATCTTGCAAATTTCCAAGTTGCAACACTGCATAAGATATTTATCAGATTTTCGTTAGGAAAGATTGCCTGATATGGAAAATATGAAGCGATGGAAAAGCAGATCATGCTTATTATACGGAGTACAGTAACTAAAAAAAGTGTTGAAACAAGCTGGAAACTAATGTATACCAAAGAATACAAATGCCTTCACAACCAGAGTAATTTTGAAACGTGTTAATCGCGTGATCTGATTTTACGGAGCAGTTGAATTATTGCGAAATGAGCCCTTGCATTAATAAGATAGAGGAACTACGTGCAGTGACAATAATACAGGACAACTTTAGGTTTTAGCAGAAACGACACGCTGTCTATCCCTTTTTATTTGGAAATAGTGTCCAGTCACGATTTGACAGCTTTAACAGACAATTTCACAGTTTCTTAGAGAGAGTGGAGTAACACACCGCCCCAACATTATCAAAACATCAATAAACTAGTGAGTTATAACTCACCGACACACGGCAGCACTGTCCTGACACATGAGGACATCGCTAAAAAAATCCTTCCAAAAAAATATCCTTATCATTCATACCTGAAAAACAGTTGTTGTTTGGTGGTGTGTAGATATTAGTCCAGTTCTCGGTTGTAGCGTGCTGCTGTAGGACACTTGGTGTAGGACACTTGGTGTTTGTTTGGTCAATAACCGGCGTCACATAAACGTTAGTCCTGTTTTTATCTCGTGTTTTGCTCGAGTTAAAGAGTAAATCCGTTCATGACGCGTGATGTCGCGTGCCGTTAATATTCCACGATGTCAGACGACTCTTGTTGATACTATGCCGTGTGTCAGCGCAGAAGATGCGAGCTTCAATAATGACAGCAGCTCGCGCTTACTCCCGCGAAGTGCTCGCTTTGGCCACGCCCTCTTTCTGCATGTTCCATAACAAGTCCCGACATGCTCATCACACCAACACTATCCCGCACAACACGCTGTCAGTTTTCCGCCCATGCGCGCACAAAGCCGTCCTTCTGTGAGCCTTCCGTCAAGTTCGCCATGACGGTTACTCTGTCCTATCAGACGGGCGCTTTCAACGACCCAATCGTAACGAAGAGGTGGGTTTAGATTAGTAGATTAGACAACAAAACAACGTACGCAGCACCTTTCGACTTGGTTAACCCCTTTTCTTTTTTTATGCTTCGGTAGTTGCTGATATCTGAAATTACCACTGTACGAACATACACTACCAGTTAAAAGTTTTTAACAGATGACACACATCCTATGAAGACTTTAAACGCGTCTTTTGTTTGGAGAATGAAAACAACCCATAGACAATGCAGGATTTAACTACAAAACATAAATATGTAGTGTGTTGCTGGGTGTCTGTTAGGGTGAGAAAGATGTTTGGCCTTTTCAGATTGCATTTGATCTGCATCACTATAGTAATAAAGTCAGAAATTCAGTACACATTTCTTCAGTTCACTTACTATTTGGTAAGATTTTACATTTTTAGCAAATTTAAAGGTTAAAGTTAAGGTGTTCAACCTGGAAGCATAGCTTGAACCTATTAGTTAATCTTAAATTGCAAACTTATACACTGCTGTCAAGGTTTGAACACCTCTTAGTTACTTGGTGAATAAGGTAAAAAAAAAAAAAAGTCCCAATTTTGTATTTTTTCCTTTCTTTTTCACCAGAGCGAGCACATCTTGAGCACATCTAGATGACAGGTGAGAATACATCCTGGATGTGCACCATGTCCGCACTCATTTGCACTTATTCACAACCAATGTAGGTGCAGGTTTATGTAGCCAGTTCACCTACAGGCATGTTTCTGAGAGGAAATCAGAAAACCCATAGTAACCAACACAAACATATGAAACTCTACATATACAAGAAGAAGAACGGAGAGTGAATATCACAAGTGAGAGGATCCAAAAACTGTTTAGAGGATATGAAAGCGACTGGAGGCAGTCAGAGAGAAAAGGGTGGGCATACAAGTGATTTCAGATTTTTGTGTCCTATTTAGAGAGGGAAATGCAAACATATTGTTTCAGTTTATACTATTAAGATTTTCTGCATACACTATTTAACCATTTTTGTTATTTTTGTGGAATAAACATATGGTAACTTTGTCTTAGGTGAGTGCAAAAGTTTGTACGTAATCGCATTTATGGCTCTTACAGTAAAACTATATTTAAATTACACTAGTCAACAGTTTATTTATTTATATCCTAAGTAACTACACACAATGTTGATGCTATTTTAGATGTATATATTCTTGGGCTGTAAAAATAATTATTATGCCTTGTAAACCTTGCTAATAGAAGGTGTAGATGTCTGGGTCACTTTAGAAAATTCAGGCTTACATCATAGTAGGTTTACCACGATGCTAGTTATGGTTAAAGAATGACGTAATAAATTACTTGAGAAGTAGCTACATTTTTTTTTTTTTTTTTGGACACCAGTTAATGACTGGGTGCTCAGTGCAGGCCTGAGACTGTTTGTCATTATATGAGAACAGGATTTGATGGCACGATCTTAGTGCATCCCTTAGGCCTTATTTCTGAACAGGCTTTCAATAATACATATTCATTATTTTCAGGTTTTATGTTTTGCATATGAGGATTGATTTTTGTAAATCAGAGCCAGAATGATTTTTTTTGTATTTTATATTGGCTAGACTTCTGCAATCAGCTAATCAGCTAACCTAATTAAACACGAATAATGGCATATATTCATTGGATTATGCTAATTATTTGAGAGCAGGGGAAATTCCCCGTCTTTGCCCTGGAGTGTGTGTCCTGTGTCAGTGTGGTCATTGTCTCTCATTAAAATCTAATGGGCTGGAACTGGCAGCTGGGCTTCAGAGGCGCTTCACACCCGTCCATGAGAATAGAGAAGCTTTCTTTATCACTGGGGAATCCCCATACAGGTACATGTCTGGGCGAACAACCTTGCCTTGCCAGCCTGTGCAGGGCAACATGGGTTTCCATATATATTTATGTAAATAACAAAAAGCATAAATTGTTAGTTTGGTTAGTTTGTTTGTTTATTGGCTAAAACACTGTGGATATATGTGACATTTTTCAACAAATTAATATTTGAAAAACAAAACAAAACATAAGCCTTTTGTGGCCTTTAGCCATGTCAAAACCTGATATAAGTTAGTATTTATTACTGTTTGAGAGACAGTGTTGATAATTCTTCTGAAAATAATATGCACAGTAGCAACATGTAATTACACTTCAAGCAAACAGTCAACTGTCATGCAATCAGATCTTGGGATGAAGCAAATAGTGCTAGAGGGCTGACTAGTTCAAGCTGAAATGCAAGGTGTAAATTTTTGTACCTTTTGTAAAGTAGTAATAAAATAATAATAATAATAATAATAAGCATTTATAAGCTTATTGTTGTTGTTGTTGTAATAGATGATGGTGTTGATATAAAGTCAGGGCTACTGTTGTAAACTCGAACATGGTGGAAAAAAAACAGTGTTAAGGAAAATTACCTTGAAATAATTACACAGTTCCAAGAGGGCCTTTGCTCAGATGTCACATATGATAAAAAGCTAATGATGACAGTACTGAGTAAACATGGTCAAAATGATCTGATACATATGTAATTGAAGTTTCTTGTATTCAATCTTGTATTGTTATGAGTCACTTAGGCTTGGCAGGTGATTAGCTTGAACAATGCAAATGTTTAATAACAACTTACACCACTGCCAAGATCAAACTCCTTGTTCTGATATTCTTTTACTTCTTTTGTAGCCGAACAGACAACACAATACAGACAATGGAAATCACATGGTGTTTGTGTTTTTGTGAAGGTTTGTGTACACTCGTAACCAAAGCTGATATTTGACTAATGAGTCCATGTGTTTCTCTGTGTGCTGAATTATTCTGTCACAATGACATCATCCATTATCTGACCCGGTATCTAGAAAAGTAAACTTCATCTCTAGGACTATAGCCATCTCCCCTCCACTTTAACAAATTAACTGTCATTGCTGTCACCATAAGTGGTTGTTAAACAGTGGCTGTCAGACGTCAGTGAGGTAAAACAGGGCAGCAGCTGCCTCTCCCCATAAGCTAATGGGATGGTGGTGAAAGAGAAACATGTTGAAAATAATTTTCAGTAGAACACACATCTCAATCATGCAGCCAAGGACTAGGCTTTAGCTTATGTTTCAAACGGTATTCAGTCAATGCAAATGTATTTCACTCCACAAAATACTTTTTGCGTTGGTGAAAATATGCAAAGACTTTTGCTTAACTTTTCAGCTAATAAAATAACCAGTTGTCCGTTAAATATCAGATATAGATTTGTTTATATTTCATTGTTTATTTTATTTTTTATTTTTATATATTCAGTGTGAGTTTTATTCCCAGTTGATATCATTGACCACAAATGCAAAATGCTACACGACATCATACTTTACATTTTCTATGTGTTATTTCTTTTAAAAAAAACGTTCAACCACAACTTGACTCATGTTGTACAATATTAAATATAAACCGTTAAAGCCATGATGTGTCATTGAGTAATAAAATACATTGTCATTGTTTGCAAATCATTGTCATATAAGAGGAATAAAAATGCTTCTTGTTGTAATACACTTTGCGTTAGGCCACTTCACACCTCCCCAACATAGATTACTTTCTTATAACAGCATGTCCCATGGTCCCTTTGTATCTACTTATTTTGGACCCAACGTTTGATAAAAACTCACATAAATGCTTTGTCTACATGGGAAACAAAAACGACTTCAGCAAGGATGCAAGAATATTAGTATGTATTAAGAACTATTAGTATTTTATCCAAAGTTAGATATTTAGAGGCAATGTTCATATTTTTTACACTATATTTCTTAAAGATGATGTTTTCTGGAGTGACACTATGCAAATGGAGTCAGGTTTTTTAAAGGCCAAACCACATTTTATATATTTAGATGAGATTAAATATTGAGATTAAATTAACATGCAATAAGATGAACTATAAGGCTTTCAAATTTCATGCAAATTCAGCCAACGCACATGAGAACTGTTATAGAAACATGTGGATGAAAAGAAAAACAAAACACAACAGCAGCCATAATAAATTTATTTTACATTTGGTGCTAAAATGGATCTTTAATTTGATTTTTTAGACGCATTCAGATATTGATACTTCATTATGTGAGAAAAAGCTATGGTCAGATGAACCACAATAATGAGTGAAAATAATGCTGATGTAGGCAAAGATACTTTTCTGTTTACAAAGAGCTACAACTTTGTGATGGATATCAAAATGTCTGAATATTTTCAACAAATAATCTTAATAACAAATAGTCTCTTCATATAGTCTGAATAAATTAAGAGGTTTAATAGAGAGAAAGGTTATTTGAAACACCTTTTCAGGACAACATACATATCAAATAGCATTAATGCACATTAAATAAAAAAACAAAACAAAAAACAAAACAATGATGCTACCATGTGACAGGATTGTGCACCTTCCACTTTCCACTGTGGTGCCACTCAATCATGCATATGGAAGAAAGTGTTAGGTTACAGATGCACAGGCATGATCTCATCGTCACCATGTGGGATCATCTCACACATGGCTGCAGGCTGGGGAGCACTATGGAAAGGGGGGAGGAGCAGCACTGATGGAGTCAGGGGTCGATTGGCCTGACGGTTTGTTGTTAAGCCCAGCTGTTGTCATTGTGACCTCATGTGACTTCTAAAGGCCAGATAACAATGGCTTTTTTCATGCGACTATTTTTCACACAATGCACAGGAATGGCATGTTTATGTATGTGGGGCTTCCCCATGATAAGATTCCTTCCAGCTGACTAGGGAAGACCTGAATTTGAGCTGCTTATTATGAATGAGTGAAGATCTGCATGATTTTATAATCTGGTGTCATTCTCCAATATGAATTCAATATAATTTCACTTGGCCTGTAGGCTGGGTTTCACGTGAACGGCTGATATAACTGGTTTCACCTTGTCATCCTCCTACATATTGCTTGCATGGCTGATGAAGGACTTACATCTGAAACCGTTTCACTGGAAAATTTTCTGTACTACACAACCCACAAGATTTCACATTTGCATATTTAAACATTGGGTATTTATCATTTTAAGTTCATTTATTTAATAATAATAATAATAATAATAAACAAAATAAACAAAAAAAGCTGTATCTCTGCCTGTCACAGAACTATTTTTTAAGCATCTACATAAAGTCACAGCTGTTTAATATGTAGAATTCGATTGAGACTATCTCAAAATACCGAACTGTCCAAACATACTGTACGACATTATTTCCATTTCTCTTGCATAATCTCCACCTTTTGATGTAATGATGATGACTCATTGTCTCTTGTGACTCTGCTGTGCACCTTTGCTTTATCTCTCTTGAGCTCTTCTGTTGCTAATTGTTGGACTGTCACAACAATTAGGTCACCGTTGAGTGTGTGTTTACAAAACCTAGCTGTGCTAAGACTCGAACCTGATACTCGCTGACTCACTGGTGGGGCAAAATGGGGGCAAACGTGGTGGCCTACCTCACTTATGTTTGCATCTGTGACATCCATATGAGAGGTGATGTTGCCTCTGTATTATATTTCTTGCCTTGGTCAAATGCTCAGCTGTCTGTCTGGAGAGTTGTAAATTGACAACCATCTATTCAAGAGCTTCTGAACACTTAAGTGAATCTCTTGAGTGTGAACAGGCTAAATCATGTTAATCATTCATACATACATACATACATACATACAGCACACACACATACAAGTCCTGTAGCAAGCAATGCCACCGTCAGCCTAAATTAATCTCTAAAACATCTTAGTTAACCTAGAGATAACCTAAACGAATAAAAGCCAAAAATCTCTCACAGCATATGGAACTTTTTGTTTTGTTTGAGATTAGATTGGACACACTGGTGATATTGCGTGCGTGATGCGCATGCGTGGTTATTTTCCAGCAGTTCAAACTCCTCTGCCCGGAAACAGCGTTACCTCGGCAGCTGTACAAGGACAAAACGATTGGTCCCTGAGCATTTAGCGTCCTAGACATCCTCAACTGCATCATACTAAACAAAATAACTTGTTAAAACAGGTGGCGACATAAGGAGCGTACTTTCCTGCTGTTCTGTTTGTACACTAGTATGCTATTTGAGAACTTTCTGCAAGATATTGATCACCAAATTCTCCATCAACTTGCACCGTTCATTACAGACATCTTCCGACATCTTCCAACAATACGTTGTGCTTCAAAGGTAAAAATAAAATAAAAAACAACAAACAAACAAAAAAAAAACCAACAAATAACCTAAATAATAATAATATTGAGTTTTTAAAAATTATGTTATTTATTTAAATAAAAAAAAATTACCACAAGATGGCGGTAGTAGCTCGGTAACGTTTTGCGCGTACTCTAGCTCCCCCTGCTGGTCTCTCCGCTTTTTCTTAACTAGCAAGTGTTTTTTTTTTTTTTTTTTTTTTTAAACAAAAAAAAAAACCCAGGTGAATCATGGAGATTCCACAATAATTGGGGGTAGGGGCGGGTTGGGGGTTTAATGGTAATCTAAAACAATCATCATCAAATGTATCATGTTTATTATTTAACTGTTATATGTTAAATAATTTGACTGAGCAACATAAAGCTAGATAACTTAAAACAAACAGCTTTCAAACAGAGAAAGCTCCAACAGGTCTAATAAAATAAATATCATGGGAAATATTTAGCTGATAGTATAAACTATGTGCAAGTGTATATAAGATATTTGACTAATTTAACGGATTATATTTATAAAATAAGTCTGTGCTTCGATTTTAAAAATAAGGGATTGGTTGAATATTGGAAGAAGTCTGTTAACCATGTCTCACTTCAACCTCCATTATGATCCGCATTTGAACAAATAATTCATTATTTATTCATAAAATATAAAATTACAAAATACTGTTTGTAATTTTACACAGAAAGTTACACCCATATCAAATATACATTATACAACAACATATAACCAGCCATAAAACCTTTGAGGATTATGACTCTGAAAATCCACACAGTGAACAGCTGTCTGCAGCAACCAAGTTTCACTTTTACATAGAAAAAAAGGGTAATTTTAACCAAATATGATCCTTCTTGTTCCTTTATTCTTCACCAACCTCTTCGTCTGGACAGCAATAATATTCAACAAAACAAATCTGTCCGTCATCATTCCGCACAAGATACTGTAATGAGAGGAAACCTCGAGTATCTGTTCTCACTGACACCTTGCAGGACAGGGCGAGGGCCTTAGTGGAGGGTTTTAAGAGTGACATCTTGTACCTATATCAGCAGTAAAAAAACAGACAAAACCTATAATCCAGTAATTTGATGTATGCTATAATAGTAGAGCCTTCAGAATGTGCTTAAACTGTACCCACAGATCAACAACAAAAAACCCAGTAGTAACTGATATACAGAAAATAAATCAGTAAATTTCCCAACCCTATTGCCAAGTGAATCAGCTGTACCTCTGTGTACACCCTGAACAACTCAGTTCATACCCTTTAAGGGCTTTTACAACATCACCATTGTGTCAAAAATCGCTCCCTTGCTGCCTTAATTATTATTTTCTCTTTTATAAATAGAGCAGTGGTGACAGATACTAAACCTAATTCACCGAACGCTGTGTAGCATTCAGGCAACACTTAATCTTTACCCAGAACATCTGAACATCATCAAACTGAAACCAGAAATTACAGAATTAAAAATAGATTTCTGTATAACCCACACCAACATTGAACTGATAAGTGAATTTCAAGCTGAAATAAATGTATTGTCATGAAGACATACTGTGTATCAGGTGAATTACTATGTAATAATATAGTGAACCCTTGAGGGAATATAAATAGAGAATTTGGACAACACAACAAAATAGCTGTATGCCTAATAGTCCACTATATAGTGAATACAGAATGACTAAAGGCAGGTCATCTGTTACCTGTTGGTCTGTGTCTTTGTGCACTGGAACAATTCCATCATGTCTGAGTCTTTGGGGTAGTCATAATGGGCATTTCCTGAATTTCCGAATGTTGACAGTCTGAAAGTAGAAGTCATATTTCTTGAGTGTTATTAAAATCAAGTCTTAAGACTTACTTTTGCAAAATAGGTCTATCTTACAGTGAGAGTACACTTTATAACCATATTCAATTAATCTGAGTGGCAAATAGCAAAAAGACATTTAGTGTGCAAGATTTTAGTTTCACAAAAATTAGGAAATTTATAGTCAAAATTACATCAGTACAATTGTTTATGCATGTCCCTTCCTGAGTGTAATATATATATATTCTCTGATAACCTGCGTTTAGCTGTAAAAACAGTGGGTGACCGTACAACTTCTAACATATCTTCTGAGCTTGTGGACCTCTCAACTATAATTATCCAAAGTTTCTACAGGAACAAGGTTTCATGATAATAAATCTCCCATTGGCATGGTTCTAGGCTCAACTGACTTTTAATAAGCTTTAGATTTAATTCTCTCCCTCTGTGTTTTTGTCAATATATCTGTACCTGAAATAGGGATGACTTGGTGACATTGTTAGCTGCAGGATCTCACTGGTCATGTCCAGCTCTGAAAATGCCTCTTTCAGGCTGTCTGATTGAAGTATCACCTTGTTGGTGACATTAGTGCTGCAGAAATCAAAATCTAAAGGCTCCTCAGGCTCCTGAGTGTTGATCTTGCAAACGGTTACCACTCCTCCCTCCTCCAGGAACAGGGTTAACGGGTAGCCATAGCCATTATAGCACATTCTCAAAGCTGTGCTCACTCCTTAATCAGAAAAGAAGAGATACACACTTTTTGCACTAGTGTCACATCCTCTAGATTTTTTATGTACAAAATGATTAATCTATAGTTGACATGCAAATACAAACAGTGTATTATTATAAGAGTAGTGTTCACTACATTACAATCAGATTACGTTATTATGTAATCAGATTACGTTAATTA
>JAOTRN010000051.1:12368078-12378171 GCA_028566695.1 Bagroides melapterus
GTGTCAGTTGAATGTCATGGAGTCCACACGACCTTGTGGTGTGCTGCTACGAGAGCGTCAGCCAGGTGTCTTTACAACGTAGAGCCGCTGTGATACGGATGAGATGTAGCACTACAGCATGCTGCAGTCTGCTGCACTTTGTTACTTTCACTTCCTTCTCTCTTTCCTTCCCTCCTTCTGCCTTGCACAGATCGAGATCAGGGCTGTTTTTATTCTAGCATTAAATCATACACCATCAAGGTTAATAAAATACACAGCATACTGTGGGTACATGGCTTGCTTTGGCTTGATTTCGGGGAAGATGAGCAGCATTCAGAGCATGACCTGCTGTGGTTTCCTTTCCTAGCTGACAGCCTCTGCTGCTCTCTGCAAAAGTACAAACATGCAAACATAAAAAAAAGCACCCGAGAGTTTGCAAACAATCGAAAAAAAAGAAAGAAAGAAAAACAAAAAACAAAACAACAGCAGCAACAGTTGCATTGGTTGACTTTAATTGGTTACTCAAATAATTGTTACAGATCAACAGTGTCACTCCATATACAACTACATTTTTACAGTTCATCTTCAAATACATCTTTTTTATAGGCATATTTACAAAACGTCTGTACATTTGATGTCAGTGCAACGTCATTGTCCTCTTTAAACACTGTACAAAATAAAGCTCATCAAATTAATACATCTCTCATGATTAAGGAAATCGAGATATCAGTAGTTGATTGCACCACTTGCCAATTAATCGGGTTTCTTGGAGTATTAATAAATTATCCCTGTATCAAAAAAAAAAAAAAAAATCTTTAAAAGTGATGTGTGTTTTTGCAGACTCGAAAGATTAATAACCCGAGAGGAAGAGTCCAGTCCAACTAAAATGAGCAAGCCACTCAGTTCCAAGTAAATGTAGGTGTGAAACGGAGAGAAAGGATTTCTAGTTTTAATCAAAGCTGATATTTGTTTATGAAGTGTCTGAGGTGGGTTCAGACATTGTTTGAACGATTCGAATGTGACATCGTTAGACCAGTAAATAATTTCTCCTTCTCAAAACTTTCCTTGCTGGCAAGAGTACATAAATATCTTAAGGAAAAAAGTAGAAAGTAGAGCAGCAAAACGGTACAGAACAACACGTAGCTCTTTCCCAACGAAGGATCCGGCGTATTCCTAAGGAGATCTTTGTTTGACTGTTAATAAGGAACGGAAGGAAAAGGAATAACTCACTGCATCGTTTTCATTCACAGTGTTTAAATGAAAAGTTGCTACTATCCTGGCATTAAGACACACAACTTTAATCAGGTCACGCGGACGACGCTCGTTTTTACAGCACAGGGCTGTCGTGAGGTCGAGGGAAGCCACAATGGTGTGTTTTCTACACAGAAACATTACACCTGTTAAAGACTTTGGCTTGATGATGTGAACCTCTCTAATGAGAGTACACTTATCAGATATGCAGCATGCATTTAGCTACCAGTTACTCCACCACTAACATCTGAATGAGAACGAAGAAACAAAGTGAAAGAACATTCAAGAACCTGCAATGGAGTCATGAAATGCTCGTGGTGGATAAATGGGGGATACCCATGTCTGGATAAAGTGAACAGATCCATGGTATTAAAATAAATATCAAAAAAAATAAAACGTCATCAACTTAAAACTAGCCTAAGAGAGATCTAGATACTGGGTTTTTGAAAGACACTGGCACAAAACCTGAAAACAAACATAAACCTAAAATATGAATCAAAATATAACAACAGCAATGATTTTTGGGGTGTTGCTAACTAGATTGCAGTTTTGGCAGGCTTCATTTATTTATTTTTTTATTTTAAACCAGATTTTATTACCTAATATGAAGAAATGCTCCGGGAACATTTTTGTGAGTCATGTAAAGCGTAATACTGTCTTACAGTCTTTCAATTAACAATCAGCCAATAAACTACAAAAAAGGGAGGTAGTGTAGGTAGTGTAGAAAATCTGCTGAGGAACAAAAAAAATTTAGTCTTTTAAGACTTTGCATTACGGAACTGAACATTGCACTAACTCAATAGAAACCTCTCCAGTAGAAATGAGGGATAAAGTTGGGACTGATTTAATGTGTTTGGCCAAAAGGAAAAAAAAAAGAGCTCTGCTTATGATTCAATCATATAAATATAAAAATACAAAACGCATGTTTATGGAAGATGAGAGCGCTCCCGCTCCTTAAGAAACCCTCACAGAAAGGTAATTAGATAAATATCATTTCCCATCGGTACGAGATGCTGCAGATTTGGACCGAGTCCTATCAATCACAATAGGTCAAAGAAATCTCCTTTTTTGGTCCAGGACCCATTTTGTTCAGTTGGCAATATTCACAAGCTACGCTATTCTTCTTTACTTATTTATTTTCTCACAAAAATCTCTTTCAGCCATTTGATGGCTAAATCTCCAGTAAAGTGTTTCTGATTCGGGGCAGCAGAAGAGAGTGAGAGGATGTGATTCCTCAGTCTAAAGCTGATCTTTGTGCTTCACTAACTGCAGCTTCTCCGTGTCACCGTGCAGCTTCACTTGGCCACACTGTCTGCATTGCACATGGGGGAAGGATACTGACGATCACATTAAGTGCCTTTAACGTGGAAGAGCATGGGTTCACTGAAGCACACAGTACTTCTTGTAGTCTGACTCGAAGTCTTCGTCCATGCTTGTAGTGTCTGCCATTTTTTTGCCATCAGTCATAGGCAGAAACTGAGAGTAGTCCACTCCTTGCTGCTCGTAAAAGAGGATATAGGCTGAATCTGTGTCGATCTCTTCTGAGTGAACCTCCTGAAATGAAATGAGACAGAGACAACAAAGACAGCCGTTAGCATTTTATTTGTCATTTGTCCAAAAACATTTACTCCTTATCTCTATCTTGCCTGAGTCTGTGACTCAACATAAAGTATTTGGTCCACTGTTATGTATATCTGGGCTAGACTTTATAGTCTTCAACATCCTAGTGATCACAGCAGAGACGATATGAGTAAATCCGTTCATCTGACCCCTGTGTGGACTTTGTTAATCTAGATCTTCCATTGTCATCAGCATATTGTTAAACAGCTAACTAGTGATAGAAATCAATATAGCAATGTTTTTCTAACCATATACAAAAAAAAAGCTTTTTACAACTTAGTTTAATCAAATTCGTTTGGTTCAATACTCTACTTGTGTTCTATTTTTCAGATATGTGACAAAACAGATCTTTTTTTGTCGACTGATCTGATGTTGCCTCAGAAGCTGGAGTGTAATGAGACACTTTAGAGAGCCATTCATAGCCCTCGTGTATCAATATTACAGCATTATTTTATGACTACAAAAAATAGATTCGTTCAAGATCAATGTTAATAAATAAAAGCATAAATCAACATAAAGTGTTTTGGAAAACCAAAGTCACGATGGACCAACAAGAGCCACCATAAGCTTCAGTGAGCCACGGCTGTGACTCTAAAACACTCAAGAGACGTCACAATTTTGATGCTGGTCTAACAGGTTGACAAACCTCCAACTGTTCAAATGAACCGATTTCATGAGCCATTGCTTCAGTTCTCAAGCACTGTCATGGAATGAGTCAGTGACCATTTGAAAAAGGAGTTATCTCATTTTTGAATGGCTGCCACAGGGGCGATGTAGTCGCGTTGTTCTTCCAGCAACGTACAGCAATCAACTCAGTGGATCGTGATATGCTGATACACGCTTGGGAGGAATTCTTTTATCGCATTGATGTTGCCTGTCCTGCAGGTGGCGGCCACATTGAACACTTGTAAGACAGGAAATAAATTGATTGTGAGTAGAATACTTGTGACCTGGCTGGAGTTTTGTATTACTTTACCTTTATAAAATATTGCGTAATGAAATCTCATCATTCTTTTTGAATAACCCTGTATAGTGAATGCAAAGGCCATTTCAGCTGCTACCTCTGCTAGAGCAGTGCACACTCTATTAAAGTGTCTATTAAAATTCTGTAAGGTTGTAACTACCACAGCGCAGAAGTAAAAAGTTCATTAATCAAATGAGATTAATATGATCAAAGTGGCAATACATGTTCATAATCTGACAGTCTGACTGTGAACTGAGATATTTGCATGTTATGATTACTAAGCCGGTGGATTATAGCACAAAAATGAGTGCTGCACATGAGAGCAGAGCCTGATGCAAGATGAAAAGTGGATGCGGACTGCCACGCTAACACTTTTTATGAATTTGGATTAAACCTTACTGCTGTTAGATTTTCTTGAATTTGAATGAGCAGTCCTTGGGTGGCTCACAAACATACTAGAAGGCTTCAAATACGTAAAAGATGAGTAAGGTAGACCAAGTGCAGGGGAAAAGTGTTTATTGAAGATGCTCATGTAGCAGAGCTGTCTTCTGGAACTTAACCCAAAGGTACTGACTGTGTGAATAGACTTTATAACTTGTAACAAAAGGCCTTCAAAAAATAGACAGATACAATTAGGACCTCCTACATAGGACAGAAGGGCCATCCTGAGAACTGTTCAGTTGATTGCTTCACTGATAGGTGTATATGTTAATTACAGGTGGGGCACAGGAACATCAGACGTTGGTTACATATGAAAGTCAGTCATTGATTATGTATGCATGAAAAAACTAGACACAACATCCTTCACTGCAAATGTATTATCTCCCTTTTGACCTGCCGTTCTGTGCGAGAGTAAAATCCACCCACTCCCAAAACCTTATTAATCCTAATACACTCTCTAACTTACACACCATATCAGTGCTTCTCTCCGCATCTCACTATTGCCAGATGGAGCCTTTCTTTTTCATCTTTTTTCACGTGGATGTAGAACGAGTATGAAGACGGTGATTTATGTAATCAAATACCGATGTGTCAAATGCTTAACTGGGTAAAGGGGATTAGTCAAAATAAGTCAGACCTTTGAGTTACAGTGAAGCTTCTCTTCAACGGGACAAATGGACCCAAACTACAGCAGCAAAGCCCCTCATCATCATAACAGAGCCACCATTTTCCCATTCACTGTTAGCCATTTTTATGTTTTAATATAACCAACAATCATTCAGGCCTTTATATTCATCACACACCAAGCTCTCCACACACCCTCCTTAGATGTGAGTGGGGAGCATTACAAAACAAAAATGGACAAAACCTTTAATATAAATAGTAACAAGCACTGAAAGACACTTTACCTTGCAGCTGCTGTCGTTGTAACAGTACCATTTATCATTGGGGTTTTTAGCATAGGTCACATAGTGGCCCCCTCCCATGATTCCTGAATGGCACTACAAAGAAAAAAAGGATATTTGAATGGACAAAAATGTTCATAATTCTGTGATTGAACAAATATTTGTTAATTAAAATTTTTCAAAACGTTTGCTGTGAAGATGTCCAAGTCTCTGACAATAAACATCGATCTACCCCTATTCGAACAAGTACCCCCAACACACACACGCGCACGCACACAAACGCAAACCAGAACAAACAAATAAGTATTGAAAGGTTTCAGTATACAGGAAACACCTACCGAGATTGCATATAAATTGTATATTGGCTCAAGACAGACGTCATCTCTTCTGTGAGAAGTGCTGTCTAGCTCTGTGCTGGTGTCTGAGTGCCCATTGATTTGACTGTTGTCCTGGCTCAGTCCGTTCACCATGATGACATCACAGTCAGTGCTAGAAGGAACCAATTTCCAGGAAGAGTCCTGTGTGTTGGGCTCTGGAGTAGCTCCTACCACCTGAAGCTCCGCCTCTGTTACCATGCTGGGCTCTGGCTCTGGTCCACTCTCCTTACAGCCACTGTTGCTGCTGTCCAGATTTTCTTTACTGTTGGAAAGTCGGTGTTTGCTGCCGAGTTGAGGCAGTCGCAGACGTCCCTGTTTCCGGCCTGTGCTCTTAGGGCTGTTATTGGGGCTGCTGCTTCTGCTCAGTGGGCTGCCTACCCTCCTGACTGAACTGGGAGTGCCTAGATGGAACGGAAGCACTTTCACCATACCAGCTTCAAAGAAGTGTATTTGCATTCAAATAGCTTTTGTTAAGTCAATTAAAATTGCAAAACCATGAATTCATTAAAAACAATTTTGTAGCCTTTGCCATAGGCAGAGAAGACAGTAGAGATAAACCTTTGCCAGAAGGGCTGACTACAGTAGTGGTGGAGATGGAAGACATTGAGGAATCTCCGTTGTCCAGTTTCTGGAGCTCCTCCACTGGACACTCACTCTGGCTCTGTAGGCTCCATGTGCTCTGAGCATCACGTGGAGCCAAAAATGCACTGGGGTTGAAGTTCTCACGTGGGAACTTCACTATCTTCTGAGACTTAATCCAGCGGCCATTCACAAACTGGAAGCGTTTCAGATGAACAATCTGGAGAAGAATATTTATATAATAACCCTTAATGAGCAGGTGAACTGAAGAACAAATGCAAGACGTAAGGTGGAAGGAGTAGTTTTTTTAATACCAGTATGGGAGGCAACCTCCAGAGGTCCAACTTCTTGGTGGCCAGTCGATGGGTTTTGCACTTGGAGCAGTAGTAGAGCTCATCCTCACCCAGCTCCTCTTCACTGGTGAAGGCCTTGAGGCAGCTGTCCAGACTGATGGGTTCGGCCTGGGCACGACGACTCAGTTCTACACTAGTGTCCTCCTCCACTATCTGCACAAAACACACACAATCCCACTTCATCACTGAACACTGGAAACAGACTTAAGAAGTAACTGTCAGGTCCTGGGGAGAAATGTACATTACTTTATAACACTGCTTTAAACATATTTTTAGTAAAGTATGGTCAAGAATGGTGTAGGTGTAACTTTCAAAATCAATTAAACTAGACTTTTTAATTTATTATGTAAGAAATACTAATAGAAATATGTCACCTATTAAATTAAGTTTTTGACTTTTGAAGACCTAACTCTTCACGAAATACTTGAACTAGCACTTTCTCCCCTGTTAGTCGTATTCGTGTATTAAAAAAAACCCCAACTCTGAACAGTGTTTTAGGCTCCTCCTGATATCTTAAGTCTGTAACCTGGTGAACTAGAGACTTAAGTAGAGACTTAAAAGCTCTTTTGTACATGGCTCTGGATAAGAGCGTCTAACAAATGCTGTAAATAAAAGTGGAAGCTTTCCATTAATACAACAAACACTTCAAGATGATAGGATTTCTGAAATCCTCAAGATGTATCTACATGAGGAAAAAAAAAAAGTTCTGTCATACCTTAAAGAAGCTTGGCTTACCTCATTGTAAAAATCTACTGACCACAGTTTGTAGTAACATGATTAGTAATTTAGCTTAGCAGGTCTGTTGAATTGGGACACAACTTCATTGGTTTAGTTTTAAACTCAGTGACGGTTCTAAATCATTTTGCAGCAAAATCATGACATCAATAACTCAAAATAAAATAAGAGAATAATCGATTAATCTTCTCCAGATTCAACATCATTCTAATACCATTCTAACAATGAAAGAACTTAGTAAATTCAAGTAAAATACACTACACAGAAAGATGTTGGGATTGATAACATTCTGTGATGAATTTCTTACAATGGTTTCAACAAATAGGTCCAAATTTTCCTAATTCTTACCTTTTTTTTTTTTTTTTTTTTTTTAAATTCAGTATAAATAACACATTTCTATACTGACCAGTCTAATAAATACATGCTGCTAAGTTATTTACCCTATAGAAAGCTTTCTAAAAACAAACAAAAAGAAAAACCATGCATGACCATGGTGAGAGACAACTGGAAAACAACAGCTGAAGATTTCCTGAAATGAAACTACTGTAGATTATATCTGTATCCAGAATAAAAGAACAGAAGGCATTCTCTGTTCACACCAGCCTGCATGTGTGATATGTGTCAAACTGATAATTGAGACACAGATCCTATATTTAGTTTTAAACCACTAAATCCAAATGAATGGTGCTAGGACACAGATAGCAGTGACCTACATACTTTCTTGGCACATGCTGTCTGCCTGAATTTGTATTCAATAATCCTCATAAGGTATAATAAGTTTCACATCCTCACTAATATACACACAGCCGACTACCTGTTTATGCAGGTGATCTTGGCAACATCTTTTATGTGGACCCCTAGATACAACTTGTTTATTGTGTCTAGCAGCATTGAAGGTTATCAGGTTTGGTACATTTCAGGTTATATATACACAGTGAATGCTCAAAAGTATGTGAACATTAACACCCTGTGTTTAGAATATCTCTGAGTTGAAGCATTAAGATTTCTTTTCAATGAGACTCAATGAGACTCGTCTTTTCAATGAAACTCGTTAATTTGTAATATGGCACCACATATTGCACCACACTCGCTTTTATTCCCTAAAACAGTAATCTAGCAAGTAGTTCAGTGTTAATTGTGTGACTGTGTGTTTGTGGTCTGTAGTTATATGAAAAGGCAAAAATGTTAGGTTTTTTTTTTACTCTGACAAAAGCTTTTTCGGCTCTGGTGTGGGACAGAGACAAATTGAATCTCTCTAAAAGCATCAGCACTAAAAATACTCTAAAAGCACTAGTGTCCATTACATTTCACTCCAATAGAACCGTCTTTATACTGAACGTAGAAATGTTTTCTTAGGGAAAGGACAATGTCAGTGACTAAAACACCTTGTTATTACATACACATTACTTATGTATTAATGGCACCCACCCTCTCTTGGGAAGTTTGATAACGGAGGTGCAGGGCTGTAGGGTCCCAGTCCACAGCAATGTAAGCATTACCTAAGGATGCCCGGTCCTCATTACACTCCACTGTACAGCCTCTGCAGAACCTGACAAAGACAGAACCGCTCTCATCACTCACTGCAGCCCTCCAAAACTCTACTGCAGATACAGGATATATGGCTCACCTGTACCAAGGGCACCAGGCACAAGAATTGCCATCCTTTTGAACGGCCCGCAAGGTGAAAGGGTACTGGTAACCCAGGCTATCATCACTGCAGTTCAGCAGGATCCATGCCATTAGAACAAGAAAAAAACAAAAACAATGTGTATGTGATTTTAGATTTCAGAAGTTTGTTAGCTCATGACTGCACAAGCTTAAATTTCAAACTGAATGTTTTCAGAGATGCAAAACTCCAGTATCATCAGTGCTTATTCTTCACAATAAATAATATGATCCTTTTAGGTGCAAGGTTGGTAAAAGCTTCATAATCTGAATAATGCTTGCTCTAGTTTGTATGTAGTGGCTTAAGGTTTCTGATATATCACATCACAAAACCTGGTGTGTGTGTGACACACATGTTCAGCCAGAACTGATACTGTGTGCAATGTAATTACGTAATATCATATAAAATAAGAGAAGAAAGCACTGACCAGTCTTGTGCATGGTTGCTGGCCTCCTGAGGGGGCAGAGGGCTAGCTAGACGAGACACCTGAATCCACACAGCATCATACAGATCCTTCTTACTGGTGTGCACTGTGCAGGGCACAATGAGTGGCATGCCAAACAAACTAGGTCGATTCTTCTGAGATGAAAGGAAGTATAACTCTGTCCGCATCTAAAGGAGACAGTATGACAGAATCAGAACTGTGGCATAAATTTTCTTCACAGTGTTTCTTTACGGTGGACTGACAGAGGACTGGGCACCAGTTACCATCTTTCTGTGCATGGCAATGATGTAGCCAGTAAAAGGGCTGTCCTGAACTGGTGTGGCATGGCCGTTGGGGATGCCATCGGCAAGACTCTTTTCGGAAGCAGAGGGCACCACAGTGCTCGGCATGCCGTTAGCCAGGCTCCTGTCAAATCCACTTTGCACAGGGGTGCCAGCTATGCCATTTGGTATGGGACCAGGTTTCTCAGCATGACCGTTCCGAGTGATTCCATTAACAAGAGTATTGCCTGGAGAGAAGAGATAAAAAAAGAGAATGAGACAAAATGGAGCATTTGTGGATTAAAAATCAAATAATGCTTTAGATAATGAGGATTGTCTACCTTACCTGCTGGTGCTGAAGAAGTGATAGAGGTGGGGGAACCAGGCACAGGAATCTCAAAAGCACACAGGAAGCCATTTACAGACAGACGCACTTTCTGGTTGTCTTGAGGAAAGTTCTAGAAACATTCACCAAAATAAACAGTCATTAATAATAATAATAATAATAATAATAATAA
>JAOTRN010000051.1:12504637-12518172 GCA_028566695.1 Bagroides melapterus
TGTGTGTGTGTGGGTGTGTGTGTGTTTGCGTGTCAGGCCAAGTATGACTCTATGAAGAAGCAGATGGAGTCTATGGAGATGGAGGTGATGGAGACTCGGCTCATACACGCCTCCGAGCTTAACGGAGAGATGGACGATGATGACACAGGCAAGTGATAGCGCTTCCTGCTCAAAGCACTCTAGCCTATATGGAAAACACACCACTGTCATTTCACTGTAACTCTGTAGACTTTGCCTGGGGATGAGGTATATGACCATGACTCTTGCTACACAAGGAGCAGGAATTTAAGAATATATTTTAAACCATCAACGTTTATGTTTATACTTGTCCGCATCCCCACAATGTCCTCCATTCAGAATAACTCCTTCATGTTATTATTGTTTGGCATTGTGGAAAGAGATTCAGATCACAGGTTTTCAAACAGACTTTTAAGTCTGGAGACTTGCCTTTGCTAAACATTGATTTTGTGTCCCTGTACCAATTACAGTGTAGATTTGGATGTTGTCTCACTCTCTCCAGAGGCGAAGTATATCTCAGCAAAACAACTTGGTATTTTGAAGAAATCACAATGCCAATAATTCAAACCTTGGACCACTAGTCAGAGAACTGCATCAGTGATCCAGCAGCATATTTTCATTTCATTTCATTTATTGGCAGTTTCCATCTGTTGTGTGACTGTGTTTAGCGCTCAGCCCGAGGGATTTTAAGAGACTTTGGGAGTCCGTGGCTCACTGGGCCTTCAGATTGGTTGCTTTAGAGCTTGGATTCAGCTGGGCTGCCTAGCCTCGGTTTGTGACCCCCCGACAAATGAGAAAATAATCTGCGGGATCAGGTGCAGCTCTACACCAGCCTCCGTTAGACATTTTCTGTAGAAATTCTGCACTGCTATCTAGAGCAAAGACATCACTCTCACCCGTCTCTTCCTTTCTCTTTTTTCCTGTATCTGAAGGAAACGTTTTTATGGAAAGTAGTCAATCTGTCTGTCTTTTTGGATAGTTCCATTAAGAAAGTCGTAGCTGACCTTCAAAAAAAAGTTTCCAACCTTCATTCACGGTGAAGTAATAAAGACTGGTTTTGTGCTGAATTAGAATGAAGACTGATGACTCTGCATGTGTAAGATGGACTCCGTTGTGTTGAACTATTTCCTGTATCAGTATGATTGATTCCTGAATGTTGAAGCTAAGCCATGTACATCCAATTTATCCTGCTCCCCTGCAGTTCCCTTCTATCTACTGATTATCCCACTGCACTCTTCATGGTACTGATAAAATGTTAAGGCTCCCATAGGATGCATCTCCCATTTGTTCCTTGGACATGCAAGGTTTTGATTTAAAATGTGTAAAGCAGTGTGTTTATATGTGTGAGCAATAAAAGCCTGTATATATAGAGACATTATTTTCAGAAAAGATGTAAAAATTTTAAAAAATATAAAAAATATAAAGAGCCATTTATAAACTTAGACATGTTTTGAAATTATTTTAGATTTAATTACTCATGCAAATTCCAATAAAAGAAAACAAAAAAATCTAATTTATTACTGAACAAAGTACAAAACAATAACTGTACAGAGGTGAGAAAGTTGCTTAATGTTATACTTCTCATTCTTATTATTTATAAAAGATAAAAAAAAGTGTAAATCTCTTCAAATTATTAAATCTCTAGGCAGAAATCTTTCAGACTTGTTTTTTTTTTTTTACCAGGTGGCAAGTAAATGACACTTGAACATAACCGTAATCATGAACGTTGAGGAAGCATTTTAGCTCCACGTACTTTTTAATCACCACAGGATGCGCAATCTTTGAGCATGGAGACAATTCGGCAGCCCTGAAAACACACAAAACCGGCATTAAAGCTGCTTTTGTGTGATGCCTGGACAGCTACAGATGTTTAATTTGTGCAGCTGTTTTGCAACAAGTGATGCTTTAAGGCAAATCATCTGTTGTCTTTGTATTTGTTTTTTTCAACCATGATATTAATGGCTGACAAATATCTTGTCATAGTTTAGCCTTCACTGGGTTTGGCATTGCTTTTATCAACATAGAGAACACTGAACATTCTTAGCTGTGATCCTGTGTGTTAAAGGTTTTATTACGTTCTCAGGCTATACATGTGATCTATTATGCAGTTTCATTCTCTCACAACACAGAGGAAGAAAGAGAGATGTGCGCTTGTTCACCAAACATCTAGGTACACTTCCAGCTCCCCGGAAAAATGTCAGAAGCAGCTTTTTTTTTTTTTTTTTTAAACAGCATCCAAGCAATTTTTTTGCATCTTATTGCTGAAACCCAAGCCATTTGTGTCACTCATTTCCCTCCACACAGGAAAACAGGAAAATGATATTTTCCAAAGTATCATTTGAAATAATAATCTGCAGCTGGATCACAACTCGTTGCTGTTTTAGTTTTGTAAGCAATGAAACCGGCCATTTGCCACATTAAAGTGATTCAGATCATCACGCAAATTTTAATGTAATACGAAGATAACCAGAGTAAATTCAAAATGCAGTTTTTAATGTAATGATTTCATTTAATTTCAGGTTTGAACAGCTTTGATTACATTAATAAATGAAATTATCATTTAAAAACTCAACATTATTTAAGTGTGACAAATATTCAATAAAATTTAAAAAATTAGAATGGTGCAAATATTTTTTCACCCTACTGTAGAAAGATTGTGAACAACGTGTTTTCACCTTTTTTTTTTTTTTAATGGGGAATCCATGAGTTCCATATCTATTTCTTCTGGATTGAATTTAAAGACATCAAAAATGCAGCTTGTCATGTTACTTAGCAACCACAA
Organism: Bagroides melapterus; assembly: GCA_028566695.1. Taxonomy (NCBI): domain Eukaryota; kingdom Metazoa; phylum Chordata; class Actinopteri; order Siluriformes; family Bagridae; genus Bagroides; species Bagroides melapterus. The sequence continues at coordinate 12,507,438 of JAOTRN010000051.1, forward strand.
ATTTCTCTGCCCTGAGACTTCAATTAAACTCCAAGCCTCTGACTGTTAATAAACCCTGACTCTAGGTTCACCTTCCAAAAATGAGAAAACATCAGCTATTTAAATGGAGCGTCCCTGTTCCCATGTCCTAGTGATGGATTGTTGGTGAAGTTATAGTGAATTAATCACCTTCTAAATGTTTCATTATTACAGTATAAATGCATCATGATATTTTACCGAATCAAATAAAAATATAAATGTGTATGACCGTATGTTGTGTGCTTGTATAGGAGGAGAGTGGAGACTGAAATATGAGCGAGCAGTCCGGGAGATCGAGTTCACCAAGAAGAGGCTGCAGCAAGAGTTTGACGACAAGCTGGAGGTGGAACAGCAGAACAAGAGGCAGCTCGAAAGACGAGTAAGGCTCCATTCTGATGTAAAATATACACATTCATTCTGTTAGCAAAGAAGAGCAAGAAATCATTAAAGAAATATTACTTTGGGGTCATGATAGTGTGGTTTATACAGTTAACATCATGAATAACTAGGAGACAGAAATGACACCTGTGTTCACACATTTCACCGGCAGTCACCTCATGTACCTTTTTAACACTGCAGCTTGTACAGCTGACAATAAAAAAAGCGCTAGATCATCAAAAAGGCACGTCACGCTGTTTATGAAGGAGCATGGTGTCGCAGTGCTCTTCACTCTTGAGTGACACAAGGCAGGGTGCTTGCAGACTCACCGCCAGCCGTGTACACAATTATCAAAGCCGCATAAACCACTGTCTCCAGAAGCTTCTTGGGTTTTTTTCCCTTAACCAAACAGAATGGAGACTGATGACAAGCTGTCTGAAAAGACTCTAAACTTTCTCTGTGTGTTAGCTGACAGACATGCAGGCAGACAATGAGGAGGTGCAGCGGGTGGCACAACAACTGAAAAAGAAATGCCAGAAGTTGACAGCTGAGCTCCAGGACACCAAACTCCACCTGGAAGGCCAGCAGAGTCGCAACCATGAGCTGGAGAAGAAACAAAGGAAGTAAGACTGGCAGCATTAAACGTCTGTCAAAATCAAACATAACCTGGGCTAAGGGCTGAAAGTCAGTGTAGATAAGAGTGTAGAGAGGGGAGGGCAGCGGTGATCATGTTTGTGTAATGAGGCAGCACTAATGGCCCACAATGAATAATATATCTGATATATAGTCTGTAAAATTGGTTATATATTATATATACACATGTCAATTATATACTGCTACTTCAGTTCATATCGCTAATGTACTGTACTCTGTACAGATACAAATGCTACTCTTTGAATCATAGAAGCGTCAGCTGCTAGTTATAAAGAATAAAAAAATAAAATAAAATAAATAAATAAACAGATCTATCATGTGAATCTTTTAATGATTTGGCAGTCATCCAGTAGCAGCACTCGTGACTCTAGTGATATTAGTGACATTATGACTGTTAGTCACTTGAGAAACCGGCATGTTGCATGCTGTAGGCAATGTTGAAGGAGTAGCTGGCACAATGCCTCTGGCTTTCTCACAGGAAAAGGAGAAATCCCAAATCACTGTCAAGCTCAGTGCAAGCTCGTGATCCCAAAAATGACAAAAATGCATAGCAGCTGATAGACAGAATGATTGGAAAAAGCAAAGTCTCTCATCTGTAGAAAGTGCATGTAAGCACTGAGTGGGTGAGTTTGAGTGAGTGGTTGCTTTACTGCTAGGAAGCAGTGCATCTCCTGGCTCTTGAATTAACAAGTGTAGTCACCTTAACTGGAGGATGTGTGAGCTTCAGCTTAGCCATCATAGCCAGTGTTGAACTGCCAACGCGTTCGATTTTCTTGAACGTCTGTCAAAATCTGCACAAAGCCAACTCATCAATTTAAACCGTCAAATCAAGTAAAAATAGACATAATAATTAAAAGGAAAACTGACAAACTGTCAAAATTATAAATGGCTGTTAGTTGAAGTGCACAAATCTGATGATGAGGACATCAGTATCATGAGCGTTATTGTACAGAAAATCGTGACAGAAAATGATAATAGAATCAGCGCAAAAGACATCAAAACCATACCTATTAAAAAAAACTGTTCAAGGCCAAAAGGGAGGGAAATTTTATATAGAATTTACATATATAAATGTCACAGTAGTGCTGTATGACTCATGGCTTAAATCCTTGTCATGTCTTATTTTTTATGTTTTCCACTGATGGATTTAAATGGTAGACAAACTTTATCCCTTAAGTAAAGGAAGAAAAACTGACGCGAGTGTGTGCGTGTGTTTGTGCACAGGTTTGACTCTGAGCAGAGTCAGGCCCAGGAGGAGGTGCAGAAAGAAAGAAGTCAGCGTGAGAAGCTGAGCCGGGAGAAAGACATGCTGACTGGAGAAGTGTTCAGCCTGCGACAGCAACTGGAGGTCAGTAGCCTGTCACTTACTTTGTCTCATCTTCTGCTTTCACATCTTTTAAGAGGCAATAGATAGTTACTACATCTGGTGCTACCTTAAACCTCCCTTATCTAATGATATTTACAGCATTATTTAATGTTATATTTAATATTATATGCTTCAACATTAATATATCATAAGCACTGCAAGCTCACACACGTAGAAAAAGAAATCTGTTTAAATGTTAATGAAAGACACCAGCGTTAACTTGTTTATTCAGTTCTTGATTATAAAGTTGAATTGAGGACAGCTTGTTGAGAACTTACTGAATGTGTGAATATTTCAACTTGCTTTTTAAGCAGATTTCAGCAGTTTGTTTATTCTGGCTATCCTGAACGTGATTATTATGCTGCTGCAATTAGTTGTTACTGCTATACTGAGTAGAAATTATTTATAGGAGTATAGGATTATATAATGTAGAATTGTATATGAAGCATCCGGACATGGTCATGTTGTATCTATCTTTTTGTGGCGTACATGTTTTGAAGGGTTTTAAGGGTTTGTTGCATACAAGAAGGTCTAGACTTGTTAGAGTTGTTGGACTTCTAGAAAAAAAAAAAATTGAGTTTGAGTGCAGATCACACCTAACATTGGTTATGTTTTCACTCAGGACAAAGATCTGGAAATGTGTGCTCTCAATTTGAAGCTGGAGCAGATGGAGGCTGAGCTGCAGGATCTGAACTCTCAGGAATCGAAGGATGAGGCCTCATTAGCCAAGGTCAAAAAGCAGCTCCGTGATTTGGAGGCAAAAGTTAAAGATCAGGAGGAGGAGCTAGATGAGCAAGCAGGCACTATTCAAATGTTGGAGCAGGTACACACACACACACACAATCAGTGCAGCTTTCCGAAGGGAATTTTTTTCATTTACAAGACACTCGCATCAAGAATGTAACTCATGTTTAATGCATTCATTCTTTGAATAATGCAAAGTCCCAAATGATATGCAAATATGTTTAGATATTTATGTTTGGAAATATTCATCCAGACAGAGCACAGTCAGCATTCCTAAAAAAAAAGTCCTGAAAACTAATGCCTGCTTAATTCATTGGGTCGTTTGGCATAAAAACCATGCTACAGGAGTGTGTGGATTTGCATGCAGTGATTTGCTGTGGTGTGCTCATACAGGCCAAGCTACGTCTGGAGATGGAGATGGAGAGGTTGAGACAAACGCATTCTAAAGAGATCGAGAGCAAAGATGATGAGGTGGAGGAGATCAGACAGTCATGTACTAAGAAGGTAAGACAGTTTCCTTTTACACTGAGGTATCTCAGCTTATATTCCCACTTAATTAGAATAAGTAAAAAATGGTTTCAGATCAAGAAGCTCAGTTTTGCATGTAATGTCTCAATTATGGATACAGTATGGGCAAGTGTCTGTTTCCTGTCTATGTTAAATGCAAATCTAGTTCAACATTCAATAAAAGAAAAACACACAGTAGTGCTCTCAGGCAAAGTGAGTAAAACATGGTATAGTCTGAAATGTAATAACTAATAAGTACGTGCTTCATGCTAATAGTCAGGTTATCTTCAGTCATCTCCCATTTTCATATTTCTGCTGAAAAAATAAAAAAGTCAATGTCAGTGTCAGCCAGTGTTCTTTTTTTGTATTATATTCTCCACTGTTCTATGTGGGGAAAATTAAATTTAAGTAAATGCAAACACCTTTTTTAGGACTTCCTGAAACAAATTCCACATATCTAAAATCAACTTTGGCTAATACACAATTGTGAAGATTGTTTTAGCAATTATAGCAACAGAACAGATTTTTGCTGTCTCTGTTGTATTCTATTTGCTGCCATGCTACCTAAATTGTTTATCAGCTCTCGAGATCATCCTGTAGTCTGTGCCATCGTTAGGAAATTACCAGAAAGTGGGATTAAAAATCAGATCCAGAACAGCTTTATAGGTGTATGGGCAGATTGTCACTGCTGAATCACTTAATTGATAATTACAATGCATTCTGACTGTTCCTGTTCCTGTTCGGTTTTACCCATGTGCTTGTGTGTCCATGTTTGTGTGTGTAGCTGAAGCAGATGGAGGTCCAGTTGGAGGAAGAATATGAAGATAAACAGAAGGTCCTTAGGGAGAGGAGAGAGCTAGAGGCCAAGCTGCTGACCACTCAAGAGCAGGTACACACACATACACACACACACACACACACACACATATGTATATCAATTGTATATATCGAAATATAAATATCTTACATCAGTCTTTATAGTGTGCTGTGTGGAGCAGAGTAACAGTGAGAATGTTGTTGGTGTTTGTTGTGTTTCTCCATCCCAGGTTAGCCACAGAGATGTAGAAACAGAAAAACGCCTCAGGAAAGACCTGAAGCGCACCAAAGCCCTTCTGGCTGATGCCCAGATCATGTTGGACCATCTGAAGAACAATGCACCTAGCAAGAGGGAGATTGCCCAGCTGAAAAACCAGGTGTGAGCACTCTCCCTTTATCAGCTCAAGGTAGCAGGCATCGCTTTTGCTGGAAGTCCAAGGAATGATCATATATTGTGTGTGTGTGTGTGTGTGTGTGTGTGTGTGTGCACGTGTGTGCACGTGTGTTTGCGTGTATTCCAGCTGGAGGAGTCTGAATTCACCTGTGCTGCTGCAGTCAAGGCCCGCAAGGCCATGGAGGTGGAAATCGAGGACCTTCATGTTCAAATGGATGATATCTCCAAAGCCAAGCAGGCTGTGAGTATGACCAGATCAGTAAAGAGGTCAGAGAATCTCACAGGAAGAGACAAAATTAAAATGTTTTCAGAGTTTTACAAAAAGTGCCAAGGAAGTATTATATTGTTGTAAACAAGGTTATGACAGCAGCTACCAGGACTTTTCAAATAAGCTAAATGAAAAGCAATTAAAAATGATCACAATGTTGGCAATGCTTAGAGTGAGTTAGGGCTTCTAAAAATTACATTATTTATTTGCTAAGATTTTTTTGTCATGTATTGGAAATGAAGCAGGAGAGAAAAAAAAATCTAGCGCATACAGAAAATTGTCAGTGCACGTCAGGATATCGGTTCAATAATTTACAGCAGGGAAATGATTTCTGCCCATAATCACATGCTTCAGATTCTTTCTCTAATTTGAACAAGACATATCACCCTGAAATATATTATGCTTTAATAACACTGTCATGAGTTGCTTTTTCTCCAGACTGCAAGAAAGATTTATAATTGAGTTCACACAGCAGCAGGTTGGAAAGAGATATTGGAAGGGAGATGAATGGTGGTGATTTTACACATGTCGATTTGGGCCCTATCTTTATTATTCTGTTTTCCGTTTACATCTCCTGTGGAGCGAAAAAACAGTCTGATTGGGTGTCAAATTGAGTCGTTTTATCTGTGAAAACTGCGGATCTGGTACCATCGTGTGTTACACTGTGGCATATGTGCAGTAATGTTTACTGTTTTGATTCAGTGTATACATGCTGTCCTAACAGACTGAGATATAGTTAAGGCTTTGGAGGAATAGTGACGTAAATATTGGACTGAACTGGTGACATTTAAAGGCTCATTTAAAACAGCATCTCTAAATTTTACTCTCACAGTATTCATTTCTACTTTAATTAGCTTATAATAAATAAAATAGATCTAGAACCTTGTGAAGGCCTGCTGAAATTTAGTGGTCAGCTGGACATAATGTATAGACATACAAAGGTAAAAGCTCTGTGAGCCAGAGATTAATCCATATACTGATTTATTATTGTCTTCGGTTGCCTTTAAATTTCAATGTTGTCACATGGTGATAACAAGCCTGTCTAATGCTTATGAGTGTGATCCATTCTGCAGTGCAAACTCCCATCTTTCACGGCCCAGTAGAGATTGGTTTTGTCAAAATTGAGGAATTACACATTGTCCTGACATATTTGGGAATCAGCAGAGTTTCTCAGGCTGTGTACTGAAGGTGAGAATTGAATGAGGAAGACTTGCACCTGTCAGATCAGGCAAAGGAAATGGATGAAAAGGATGACAGGAAAAGCTTAAGACATCCTCAGGTTCTGCATTTTGTCTGGGTATTGAAAATGTGTTAAAGAGCGTTTTGTATGTTGTTAACTTATCTTGTTTTCCATCCATTTCCATTTGACAGGAGGATTATATGTTGGAAGCAGATACAGGAGGATTCTAGAAATGACAGGCAGCTTGAATAGCTCCCCACTGATGTGTTCACAATTTTTAAAAAGCTGTGATTTATTGATTCATTCCTCTGCATTCTCCGAAGCTCTTTGTACTTTTATAAATGTTTACTGTTATTAGATTTTTTCTCCAGCAAGAGTGTCATTGTAGAATTCTGCTGAAATATGACTGTTTGAAATATAATTTACCAAGCTCAGGTTCCTGTCCATTCTACTGTGTGTAACTACCACAGTTAGCATACATTCTGTACAATAAACTGTAATGAAAAAGTTTCATATTATTGGGCTGTTTGAAAGGGAAATGATTCAGGCCATTAGCGATCGTTGTCCATTTTTGTAACGTGTGATTAAGATGGAAAGCTCTACAGCCACATTGGTTCTAAACTCCATTTCATTTCCCACTTTTCTGTTAATGAATTCATTTATTCGCTTTCTCTGATATCCACATTTTCATGCCCTATTAATAAAACCAGCTCTTATTCTTCAGAGATTGCCTTACTGTATTGTAGAAGTAATTATTATTGAATGGAATTAAGCCTTTGACACTCCCAGGGAAAGGAGGTTGAGAAGTGCCAGGCTTCTCTACTAACAGTAAAAATCAAAAAACAGGGAAATTAGAATTATGATAGGATTCTGCATGAGGAAAAGCCCAAAGCGTTTGGGGCACCTGCTTGAAAGACTGGAAAATTTTCTCATTTGAGTGGTTCTCTCTTGTTTTAATATTTTTTTATGCAAAGCAAAATTGGACCACATTTTCTGAATACTGATATGCCGTGCTGTTTCTTGCCTGTTTTCTCTCCCAGTTGGAGGAGCAGCTGAGCCGTGTGCAGCGGGAGAAGAATGACCTGCAGTCACGCATGGAGGAAGACCAGGAGGACATGAACGAGCTCATGAAGAAACACAAAGCGGCTGTTGCCCAGGTAACCCCACCTTTCCTGTTTGGACCTGTGGCCCCACTGATTCCTCATCATCTGCGTCAATACTCTGAAAGCAGGACCGGGTTATTATATACAGACTGAAACTTTCCACCAGCATTCAGTTTCTTGGAAACAGCACCAGCTAATGACACGCGTCCCTAGCTGTACAGAATTATTTTTAGGTTTGTTATCTTGCGAAAGCTTGTCATGACAAAGAGGCTGTTCTGAAAATTAGACTTCAATCTGTTCACTGCTGTGTTTCTAAAGAAGAAGAGTTCCTTGGGAAAAAAAACAATCAGAGTTGCAAAATGTTTTGATCTATTTCAAGTTGTGATCTATTTGATCTGTTTGCATTTGTGATCTGTTTGAAGCTGCTTCTGAATATTTGCACATCTCACAACATCATCATTTCCCAGTCTGGTATAATTTACTGTTGTGTTTTTGTCAAGGCACCTGATCAAAATAACAGTCATTACAGATGTGCAGGTGGAGGTGAAGTTGCGTTGCACTTTGACTCAACGATTTAAATATGCTTTTATTATTTTGTAATTATCAGTGCAGTCAGTGGAGTGTTTACAAAAAAAAACTCTTCTGGGTATTTTGGTTATTTTTTTATTTAGCTTTTGCAAATTCAAAGTATTGGGAGTATATTTTTATGGTTAAGGGCTGAGTCTGGATCACAGGTAGAACATAAGGGCATTATGATAAAATTCAGCTTGAAGGAGCTTTCACAAATCTGCCACTCCCCCTTTGTAGTAGATTCTGATATCATTTCTTTTAATGATAGTAAAATTGTGCAAAATATCAAATCCTAAAACAAAGGTAAATGATACTAAATATTATTTCATAAGATATTGTTGTCAACTAAAATAATAGTTCACTTATTTGGACATAATTGGCACAGTTCTCTAACTTGCTCAGTCACATAGAAGAAAGTTTCACAATGCATCTAGTTGAGACAAATTATGAATTGAGTAATGTAGCTTAGAAACTGGGTACAAAATAAATTAAATTAATAAAATCATATAAATTGCTTGACTCTTTTATTTAGTATAACCTAAAAACTCAGTCTGCAGCTAAAACACTAAAAATCAAACGGCCTTTACCTGTGAGGCTAAGCAGACCTCCCAGACTTGTGTCAATAAATCTAATGGTTTTATAGGACTTTACACGTTGACTTAGGTATTGTATTGTGAACGACTGACTCTTCTTTTATCTTCTTTGCTGTTGTACAGTCCTCTCAGAGCCTGGCACAGGTCAGCGAGCTCCAGACTCAGCTAGAGGAAGCCATGAAGGAGAAACAGGAAGTCCAGGAAAAGGTGAGGCCACAAACAAATGGAATTTAGAAAGCTATTGCTTTATTAGGGAATTGTTTTTGTTTTTAAACACCATGATAAGTTAAAAGAGAATGAGCCTGCCTCAATTAGGGATAAACTTCCTTTTTAAACTTAAGGTCTCTCTTTGTTCTGTTGACTTACAAGCTTGCTCTGTTCTCGAAAGATCCTGGGCCAATAGGTCAGGACTCAAAAGATCAGTGTCTCACTCTGCTCCAAAAGCAATAAGCCATAGATAAGGATCAGATCATGTCGCTCAGCAATTATCCATGCTGTTTCACTCAGCTAATCTGGTGCGGATAAACAGACTAGAGTAGCTGAACTACAGGCTGCACTAATTCGTTCCACTGGCTTTGTGAAAAAAAATATTTAATGCCTCAAACCCATAGGAGAGGTCAGGCAGCTCAAGGGCATGCAAAGCTCCTTTTGTTTTCATCTTCACATTCATCTGAAGTTCAGTTAAAAAAAACAACAGCTCTAAGCCTGGCTCAAAAGTCAATATCTAAGCAGTCATTATTCTCAGCTGCAAAATTCTTCACCTCTTTGAAAATAAATGAGAGCACGCTCAGAGATGGAAAACAGAGGTGCCGAGGGCTTTTGAATAATGGATTTGAGAGGCTGGCAATTAAGAATCCAATGCAGTATGCTGGTCCAGCTCAATGGAAAGTGGCGGAGCACTTTTAAAGAAGGCCACCATGAAGACACCCGGTGGCAATTCTCTATAGACAAGTTTTGACTTATTTCAGACAGAAAAAAATATGCAGCTCTGAACATATCATATATAATTCAGTGCAAATCCTTCAGCGGAATGCAAATGAATTTTGTAGATCACACCGTTTGTGTTTGTGTGTCCTTGTGTCACTTTGTGCATGCTCTGACAGCTCACAGCAATACAGAGTCAGTTGGAGTTTCAGGAACAATCCATGGTGGACAAATCTCTCGTCAGCAGGCAAGAGGCTAAGATCCGCGAGTTAGAGACCAAGCTTGAGTTTGAGAAGACGCAGGTGAAACGTCTGGAGGTAAGTGGGTAGTACAAGTGCTCTATATGTGTGACCTTATTTTGTGGAAATGTTAGTTTGGAAATAATTTGGGGGAAAAAAAAAAAACAGACAGCACTACATTTCAGTTGTATTGATGTATCTGCGAAAAATGTCTCAAGGTGTAATATATGGTGGCATATAGGGGGAATATCATAGGGTGGATACGGAGCAGGGTTCAAGCCTGTAGCACTGTCAAACTGTAAATGATGTTTCAATGTTTCTGCCGATTCCACTGTTCTGTAGAGTCTTGTGTCGAGACTGAAGGAGAATGTGGAAAAACTGACAGAGGAACGTGATCACCGTAGCACCAGTGAGAACCGTGAGAAGGAGCAAAACAAACGACTGCTGCGTCAAATCCGTGACTTCAAAGAGGAGATGGCCGAGCTGGCCAAAAAGGAGAACGAAGCCAGTCGGAAAAAGCACGAGTTGGTGAGATTTTTATTTCTTTCTACAATCGGGGTAGTCTTATTCCCAGCACAGTGTTTGTGATGTGCACAGTTTAGTGCTTATCATGTTTGTCCTGTATTATACATGTCTTAAGCTCGAAATGATCCTGTTCCTGTAGGAAATGGACATTGAGAGTTTAGAGGCTGCAAATCAGAGCCTTCAGGCAGATCTGAAACTGGCCTTCAAAAGGATCGGTGACCTGCAGGCTGCTATCGAAGATGAGATGGAAAGCGATGACAACGAGGATCTTATCAACAGGTAAACTGTTCTACTCCCCCAGCTCTCTCTTTGCTCTTGCTTTTTCCTAGCAGAGGACAGCAAATCCCTGCTGACTGGCACGACTCAGTGGAGGAATGAAATCTTTGAAAATACTGGACAGAGAGGTTTTTTGCTGTCAGTGATTCATACTGCTGAAAAGAATTTTAACAAAAAAAA
>JAOTRN010000051.1:12563214-12574914 GCA_028566695.1 Bagroides melapterus
CCCAAACACATCTTCATAGGCTAAAATCGTATATGTTACAGGTTCCTGTGAGCACAGCTGTGTTCTGGTCCCAAAAGTTATTGCCAGCGTCTTTTGTCACATTTCTTTGTGTTAATGCTGATGCTATATCACATAGATTCAACAGGCTTTAGGCATCTCTTGATCATTTGTATTGAAAGATTAATTACTCAGCAAAAATTAGGCCACTGTATTGAACTTAATCTTGTTTTTTTAAGTTTTTCCTCATAGATTGTTCTGAAGTAGTGATGGTTTATCAGCTAAAAATATAAAAGATTGTATTATATTCAAAGGATGTATAAAAATAATTATAAATATATAATAAATATATATGCTGCAAATTATACTTTATATATTGCACACACAAACGTATATATTTATAAAAAATAATTTATACATATTTATAAATTATAATTTATAAATAGCTGTCATTCTGAATGATCTTCTATTGTGAATAAAAGAGTAATAATTTATACTTAAACTTCCCGGGTATAAAAATGTTTCTCTTGCAACAACTCGCATCCTCTAATGTTTACTGCATATTTTGAGGGTACGTCCTCCAGCATCAAACTGAAAACCATTCATACTTAGCAAAACATTGTGCGCAATTGTATTTAAAAGAAAAATAAACAAACGTTTATCATAAAAGAAATTTCTTTGGTAAGGTTTGTATTTTTTTAAAGCATAAAGCTTGTGTTCTTTCACTGTTATTCTAAGTAAACTGGCCCACAGCAGGCTAAAAACTACGCCTTTTTAAGGTTGTCTTAACAGATCAGTTGTGACGGTGGTGTATGTGTCAAGTGAAGCAAGAGTAGCTGGATAACCCATTTATAATATTTTACACTGATCAGTCACCTTCATTGTGGTGTGCAGCGGCTTCAGGCACTCTACCTCCCTCTTACCTTGAAAAGCACTCCAACTAATGCACCATCAATCCTTACCTTACAGTGAGAGGCAGCTAAAAGCAAGTCCCACCTAACACAAATGGATGACACTGGGGATAACATCATAATTTTAAAACAACAGGAAAAGGTCAATAGGGTGATTTTCCTGGATCCAGTGTACATACGGTGCCAGAAGTGGTGCAGGTTTAAGCATGGAGTACGTAACATAGTGTACACTGAGTACCTGACTGTCAGGGGCCCTTGTCTCTTCCTGGAAGTGAGCAACTCTACAGCACTTCTAGTGGAGCTCTCCCCAGGGTTTTGCTGTGATTATAGGAGTGTCAGAGGAGGTTGACACATCGCTTCCCGCTGGTATTGGGCAGATCTTGTCTCTGATGCTGACCGTTCCTATTGAGAGCAGCCCTGCGGAGGTTAAGCTATTAGCCCCAGCACCAGGTGGTGCCCAGGTCACATCAGCCTCTATCAGCCCTCACGGCTGCCCTGCTTGACAGTTCTTTCATTCTACCACCAATTCATCAATGCCCTTGTCTCCTTTGGCAAAAGAGGTTATGCCAGACTCAATGTCTGTAACAGCTGCCCCTTTCTACCCTACAATATACCTTGACACAATAGATATTACAGTTTGCCAAGAGCATATGTGTGTTTGTACACTTGATTAAAGCTGAGATTAATAAGTGGAGCCAATGTGCTTCATGACCTCCCACTATGACCATGTGCAATCCTGAATGACATTCCCGCTCGCCTGTATCGTTACATTTATAGTTATAACCACACCTTCTCCCACAAGAAATAAGGTGAAACTAATAAAATACCATACCTGCCTTCAGGTGACTTTAAACACTTTGTGTCTCTACAAATAGAACTTAATAAATAATAATAATAGACTAGTTCATGTATCTATTTTGGTCTTATTATTAATGTTAATAAGAAAATTTTAAAGGGGACTTTCAGACCAATGGTATCATACTAGATGTCCTTCTCCATGTTGTCCTGGATACTGTGGGTGATAAGGTCTTAAATGCATTTAAATCCGTTGAGAGTTCCCTTGTGGATAATCTCTGAAAATGTCTCAGTGATCAAGTACTCTGTCAGACGTCAGGAGACTACATTAAGGAGAGAAAAAACGTGCACAGTGCCACAGGGGAGAGGTGAGCTAGATGCATTTTTTTTCCCTTTTCTTGAACAGTGTGTTGTGTTTTAAATAGATATTGGCTGTGGGTTGATAAAACCTTGATGATGCATAGGATCTAGTTATACAATTTTTTGTAAAAGCTCCTCTCTACCTTTTCCAGTCTAGCCTGCGTATCTGCACTTGACCTGGTTATGCCATAGCCTGTATTTTCTTCCAATTATTTAGGATGTTATAGTCTCGTGTGGCTGTGTACACACACACACACACACACACACACACACTCACACACACACTGTAAAATGAAGATTATTATGAAATGTGGTAGAAATCATGGGTCAGGGTGCAGGGTTGCTTTATGTGCTCGGTCTTCTTCTTCCATAAGTCAGCAAGCTCAATACCCTAAATCACACGTATAGCACAGTATAACGTCCTACAGTTCAGTTTATAGCACTACACTGTCAAATTCAGGAATCTGTTGATTCATTTCTATAGTAACATCATACACAGGTTCTTATATGGTGGACCTTCCACATAAATGGATTAGAAAAAAGCGGTGTAATCACTAGTGTGTTAAGGTTTTTGCTGAGGATTTTATTTCAGGGTTTTTGAAATGAGTCAGGGGTTAACAGAATAGTCAGAGGGAAAACTGTAAATGGATGTTTTTTGGACACATCTACATGCACATTTATGTTTTATAAATAACTGTTTATTGCTGTTATAATGTAATTAAGTTCCCACGTGTTGCAAGGTATTAAATGCAACTATAAGGGATAAAAACATTTGGCGTGATAAACATTAAAAACAGAAAAATATTATTAGAGCGCTGTAGTAGAAGTGGAGTGAGATGTGCAGTCACTGGAAAATAATCAACTTAAGGGTTGAGACAGAAACTCTGCTTTGTGTTGAGGTGGACATTATTTGCTTTCTCGGCTCATACTGTACCATCCTGTTTTATTCCTTGTGCTAATGGGTACGTTTGATTGAGCCGGGGCTCAATTTTACAGAGCGATGACTTCACCAGGATTACAAAGCAAATGAGATTCCTTTATAATGTCAATTAAATTTTAGTTTGTCATCAGCTCTAATAGTATTTTCAGTATGAAGATATTTTTGAGTATTTCTCTTTATTTCCTGTACTATACCTTTGACCCAGACATCAAGTTTCTATTCACCTTTCAGAAGAGAGGCTACGTAACACACTCTGTCCATTTTTTTTCCTGTCCTTTATGTCTGCATGTCTGCTACAGAGCAAAAGCAGTTTGCTCTTGAGGTCATACAGTCAGCACTGACATGGATGTGCTGATTTATTTGAAGCAGCATTCACTGGGACATTCATAAGTTACACTAATGTATAGGTGATTTTTTAAGTTTTCTAATTATGATCTATCTATGTATCTATCTGAAAGGCTGTCTGCTCTGCAGTAGACAATCAGAGAGAAAGGATAGTCAGAGGGATGAAAAACGACACAAGCATGTCATCTTTCTCATGGCCTCTCTCACAGAGTGTTATTTAGATGCGTCCAAAAACATCGCCACCCACATGAGTGGGTGATCATTGGTGAGAAGAGACTGTACTTGTAGCAGTGCAACATGACAAGCTTTACCTGTTCACCTCCAAAGTGCACCTATAATAATTGTGGGTCAGAGAGTGCAGGTATAAACAAGATGTACCTGATAAAATGGCATTAGGTGTAGTCATGGTAAAGTTATCTTTTCTAATAGAATTCTGTGATCATAATTTCTTACCTTATAATTTGCACTGATTGAAAATACATGTCTTTTTCTGTATTCCAGCAGGCTAATCAAGGACGATTCAGAGCATGTATACCCTAGTAATTGTTTTGAACAGCCTCTTTTCCAACTGGCTCATTTGAAAATGAGTGTTATTGTAACACCCCTACGATGAAAGGGACACTCTGGGTACTGCCAGGGTGCCAGAGAGCTTGTGTTACACTCCCCCACATTCTACAGCAACTATAACCAGATCCAGTTGTGCATTTGTGGATGTTTTTTTTATTTTAGTGGCTGTCAATCATCATGTCATTTCCCTCCTGTATTTGTGCTCACAGAATTTAACCATGTCTATATTCTCCTGACTCATTCAGAGGTATTTTTGAAGCAGTAAACATCCGGAGTGTCTGTGCTCTGACAAGCAGCACACTTTATTTGGTGTTTCTGATTATGCCATGCAGTTATAGTCTTATTGAACTGACAGATGGTCACATGGTTGTCTCAGACCAGCTGGGGCTGAGTATTGATGTCTATTCTCATAACCATGGTGGTTCTGATTACAGCCAGATCTGCTCTTTGTGCCAATTCAGCTCCACGTCAGCGAGCATGCTGACGTGGACAAGCACATCCGTGGAGGTTGGCATTATTGGTGTCCTCTTAGGACTCTGTGACTCACACCGATTTAAAATACAAGCTTTCATCCCACTTGTATGGAGAAGAGGTGGCAGTGATAGAAATAGAAAAGAGTGTGGTTGGAGGTATTTATCACAAATCAATGAGGCAATCTCCCTCGATAGCAGCTGCTCCCCACCACACGATTCCTCTGGCTATCTCCATTTGGCTTGGTCTGGTAATCTATACTGCTCATAAATCTAGCAGGCCTTTTGCGTAGAGTTCAGGTCTTACTGTCAGCCATAAAGAATGAAACGATGGAAGGACCCTATGCCTCGCTTCACTGGGTATCATATCTTGGATTCATAATGCACAGAGTGCCTCCACTTCACCCTCCCCTCACTCGTGACCAATCATTCTGACACCAATGAGCTCTCCACACAGGGGCTACAACACAGCCTGTGGTGAGAAAGAGAAATCAAAGTAGAAGAAGCAGTAACTATTAAAGTGTAAAGCACTATGTAAATTGGAGACAGTGGCATTGTGCTGCTTTTAATGATCTCTGAGAGATTGCTATCACTTTATCAACCTGATCCTCAATCCCTCGCACAGTCATTGTGTCTCGCACATCTACTAGGCATGCCTCCGAATTGATCGGTCAGCCAGAGAAGAGCAAACATTAGTGCAACGCATCAGCTGCCCCTTGCCTCTCCTGGACTGGCAGGCTGTATACACCTGGCTAATTGGGCCTGGTGTGTGTGGGGTATTCAGAGCCCTGGGTTTTCTGCAGTGATTAAGCATCAGACAGCCCATTCTTTCTTCTTGCTGTTTGGAATGCCAGCTTCCATCTAGAAGCTGCTTCATCTCAAGCAAAAGCCCGATACGGCTCAGCACTAAGAGATGCTGTGGGTAATCACCTCAGGAACATGTTTGGTTTACAGAAGCAGATCCTCATTGTTTCAGATGACCAATGCATTTTCCTCACTGATAACAGCGGATATTTTTAACCTGAATACTGGTGGCAATGAAGCGTAAAAAAATTATATAAAAATCTGAATTTTTCCCATTGTTTCAGAATTGGCCTAGTCTAATATTGGTAATAAAATAAATGTTTAAACTAAATTATAAATGCTTTTAATAATATTGAAATCTAGAGGCCCACAGAACTACAGTAGCACTATATAAAAGCAGGGCAGTAATTAATAACCCTGGTGCTGGAGTACACACTCCCTTCACATACCGTTTGAGTGTTTCCCTTGCGCTAACATATTCACACTGACCTATAAATGACTTGCTAATTAGATAATTACTTCCATCACATGTGTTAGAGTGAGAAAAACAGAACAGAATATGCAGGGCAGCTGTAATACAGGACAAGGGTTTTGAGGTAACACTACTCTAGGGGGGAAAAAATGGCAAGCATTTTGAGCTATTAAAATTATTCAGCCCTCTCTCACATATGAATTCTCTTGGGCTCTCGATCCCTGCACACAAAGCTGTCAAAGATATTCATCTAAACACATATTACTTTCATGAAAACATTCTTTATGTTTTGCTGCATATGGAATTCCCATGCCATTTATTTTTTTTTGATATTCCAGCCTCAGGAGAAGCGTATTCAGTATGCAGAAGAGCTGCGGAGTAAAATCTTCATACTTTTAAAAGATGCAATGCATATTATTAGGGGCACTCTAAGACTCACATCTTCATGCAGATGAAAGCTGCCTTTATGAGGCCCACAGTGACATTGGAGCTGTAAACGATTTGCTTAAAGGTGAGCTGTGGGTTTGCCAGAGCTGTTGCTAATGAACTGAGCGTGTGAGAGCGAGGCGGGTGTTGTCAGTTCCCTATGCGCCACAGATAGCACTGTAATAAAGATGAATAATGCAGATCCTGGGTGCTGGCATGAGGTACCTTCGGCAAGAGTCGACCTGCTCGTTATTTACCTTTACACAGTTGTCAAGGGGGATGGCATACAGCGCTCAGCAGCAAATAGATGGACCAGAGAACTCGCAGACGGTAAAATAAGACAAATGTGGCTATAAGGTTTCAGCATTAATCACAATAAAACCATTACCTTTCTTCAAACATAGATCAATGACAAGGTGGGAACGCTGGAGAAGTCAACTCTTTCTGGAAGGCCGTAGCTGTTTTGCACAGATGTAAGCGCCAGTGTTGGATAGCTAAAATGTAAAATGATTTGTAGACTATAATTATTTTTATTATACCGGCTATTGTACTTCACCAGATAATTACATGTCCTTAGGGGGAAAAGATTACAGGGAGCTTTATGTCTTTGAACAGTAAATAGCAGAAGATTTCATTCAGAATAGCAAGGCTTTTCTCCACTTGAAGTTGACTCAGTGGTGTTAATTGCCTCTTAGTAAGGACACATTAACAGGCAGAGGTCTATGACAGAGCAGATGTGGTGCTTAAAAATGAGCTTGAACTGTATGACCACCAGCAGCAGAGCTGAGCGGTCCTCTGTCGGCTGCTTCACTCACAGAGACAAAAGCGTACTCTACTCAAATGAAAATAGTTCATGGAGCAAATGATTACATTACCAATAATTCAATTCTGTTCCAACTCTGATGTTTATTACTGTCCAATAACCGCATGTGCTGAAGTGTTTTATTCCTCGTACACCATAGCAATTATCATTAATAAAATAAAAAATTTTAATAGTAATATCAGGCTCAGGTACTGTAATGCAATACGAAAAAGAGAAGATGAGAGAAGAGAAGACAAGACAAGACAAGAGTCCTGAAGTCTTTACAGTTACAGGGTTGATGCCCGTGCCTCTGGTCTGAGCCTCTGCCAATACCTGCCCACTGAAAAGCACCTGAAATACCTGTCATGTGAGCATCTGAACTGGACCATGGAGCAATAGAAGAAGAAGATGGCCTGCTCTGATAAATCACTATTTCTTTTACATCATGTGTTTACCTGTGGGAGAGATGGCACCAGGATGCACCGTGGGAAGAATCTTCATCAGAATATACACGTGCGCACTCTTCAGTTTAAGTGTACACTTCACCCACGTACACTTCCTTATAGGCTTTTAATGAAGCAGTGTAGAGCAGTCACATTGATTAGGTTTGTCAACCCACGGTGTTCATTTCTCATTGTATCGGAGGCCAGCTGCTCAGCACTTTGATCACTCGTGTAATGACTTGAAGCTTGAAGGTTTGCCAAATACTGTCCACCTACAGGGAGCAGCTGCACACCAAGCTTTCTACCTTGTGTTTGAAATCCGGTCGTATAATCCAAATGCATTTTAGCTATGTGGTGCCAGTGCTTATTATTCTGTAAGGAGGGGCTCTTTTCTTTTCATCTGTTGCTTGGTCCTCTTAAAAACTGACAATAGACATGTATGTCTGTGTATGTGTTATTTCTATTGAACATGGGATTTCATTAGAGATTGTAGTTTTCTCATGTTTCTAATGATTAAGCATTAGAATATCATTTCTGTGGGGGTCTTATTTTTATGGGTCAGTACATTTAAAAAAAGGCTAACAAATTCTAGTTACTGCCAGGTTCACTTTGTTGTCTATTTGAACAGTCAAGAGAAGCTCAGTGTGGAAGTTTTACAGACTTCAAACGTCTTACTCCAACAATACAACGCATTTCTGCAGCCTAATTTACAAAAAATTGTGTACCTTATTTCAGAAAGAATTATATTCAAATCCATAAGCAAAATTCAAGTGAATTGGAGGTTAAAAGTAAAATTTTAGGTAGTTAGCTAAGTAAAAACAAAGTATATAAAACTAAATCAAACCTTTGAAAAGACCACAGTAAATGGTTCTGAGAGCTAGCAACAAATCCAGAATGGGCCCATACAGTATTCATGCTGAATTCTTCTCAATTATTTGTGGTACCCTTCCATTAAAGGAAGAAAAACCCACTGAAATAACTTGAAACTGACAAAAGAAATAATAGATAAAAATGTACTGAACATTAAAAATGAAAATCAGACATTGCTTTTCAATCGTGGTTCAACAAAAGCATTAAAAAAACAAACTAATGAAACTGGCCTGGAGAAAAATGATGGTACCCTTGAAAAAAGATTGAAAATAATCTGACCGTAGGGACACGTGTAATTAGCATCACGTGTGTCTTTAATCTTGTAATCAGTCAGTCTGCCTTTAAAGGGCCAGTTTCATTAGTTTTTTTTTTTTAACAATTCAAAAACAATGTCTGATTTTCAGTAGTCACTTTTCAGTACATTTTTATTTGTTAATACTTTTGTCAGTTTCAAATTATTTCAGCGACCATTGTGGGTTTTTCTTTCTTCTTTTCTCTAATGAAAGGTTACCAACAATTTTGTCCGGGAGTGTATATTACAGCACATTGAGTTGGTTTATTTTTTTATTTTTTTGCTTATTCCCGGCTTGTTAGGAAGCTGGGGTCAGAGTGCAGGGTCCGCCATGATACAGCAGCCCTGGAGCACAGAGGGAGTAGAGCCTAGCTTAAGGGTCCAGCAGTGGCAGATTGGTGGTGCTGACTGTCTGAGCAGAAACCCAGAGCCACCACTGCACTTCCTACAATCACACACGGATGCTCAGACTACTAAAAATGGACACACTATTCCTTTATTTTTTTTTTCCCTTTATTTACTGTGCTACATTTTCTCATTTCATTTTTGTTTTGGGTTCAAGCACTTTTCATGTTGCAGTTGTTTTGTTGTGTATGGAATACTTGTTACACTAAAAATGTGGATTATGTCTGTAATCAGGGTAGACACGGTGGATTATTGTTGGCATGTTTGCCTCACACCCGCGATGCCTGCCTCTGTCCTGTGTGTGTCGTGTTTGCATTTATGACTGGATGTGAAAAAAACACTTATACTCAATATATTTCAAAATAATAATAAAATCAGAGTTACTTTGTGCTTCCAGTTTTCTGTAATAGACTGATTCACCTCGAGTCACCACTTTTTAAACAGAAAGGGATCAATACCTAATGAAATCCAGGCCCGTGTTTGACCTCTCCCCTTGCTGATATTAGAAGTGGTCCAGCATTGAGAAGTCAGAGGTCACCTGTGTGTGTTCCATATTTGTCAGTGTAATTGTATTGATCAGTTCTGGCTGCAATGTTTCAGTCTGACAGCTAGTCAGAGATGTAAAGGGCTAAGGCAGTTTTCTGGAGCTGTGTACTCAATACAGTAGGTTAGGGCAATGTATCTTATCAAACATGTGGTGTGTGTGTGTGTGTGTTTGTGTGTTTGTTTGTGTGTGTATTGAAATCTGTAAGAAACCTACTAAAAAAACCCTACTTTTTTTTAATGTTTTTATGTTAAAATTTGGAAACTAGTACGTTAATTAAGATATGTTATAGATGCTAGAAATATATAGTAATTTAATTTTAACCTTTAAATGTTGAAATTTTCATTGTGTTTCTACATTTTCTGCTTTGAGGCAATGTGAATTGTTAAAATCGCTATACAAATAAATTGAATCGAATTGAATTGAAATAATAATCAAGAATTATCTAACACAAACGTGAAGACAGAAATGAACTACTGTACGAGTGATACAATGCAGGGTTCTTTATGACGTGGAGGTATAGGGAAAAGGAAAATACATGTACGATAGGGGGATGTGGTAGGTTAGTGGTTACGGTGCTGGATTACTAGTCAGAAGGTTGTGAGTTCAAATCTGGGATCCACCAAACTGGGACCTGAGCAAGGCTTCTAACCCTCAGTTGTATAAAATGAGATTAAAAATGTAAATTCCTCTGGGTAAGGGCCATAAATAGAGAATGAATGAATGTGTTAATATATGCTTATGTGACTTGGAAAAACAAATAAAAAGATCTCGATTAACAAAGAAGTGCAAAAGTCAAGTGTGTGGATTGTGTTGTGTATCGTAGGCGGGTTTTGATGTATATTAATGTTTATGATATATGATATGTTTATGACTTGGTTCACTTTACGGTGTCTATAATTAATCTGTCTCTCGTGAAAATAATAGATTCAGTCGATTCAGATTCTGAAGTGCTGTATTTATTTCTATTGGAAATGATAACCGTGTGACAAAGAGTCCATTACTCTATTCATGTTTCTGTAGTGTACATGGCAAAATCTCACATCACCATCCTGTACATGCTGACAGTGACTCCCATTACTGCACACACATAATGAGTGCTTCACTACTCTTATTCTGAAGTGTTAATGTGCAGTTTTGTTTAAATACTCCTGTTTTTGGTCCATGGGGTTAACAAGGAATTAACAGTCTTAAAATTGTTCAGTGCTAATCGAAATAACAGCAAATTTGAGTGTTTTAATTCAGAATCTGTCCTCCATTGTGGTGGTTAGTACAGTACAGCAGGAGAATTCTTATTTTTTCACAAAGAGGAGTGTTCACTATATTTCTGAATACACACAATACACAGATTGTCAGGTGTAATGCTACTGTATATAACCAGAGTGAGTATAGAGCTACAGTATCTATTACCTCCAGACAAACCCATTGTGAGCCATTGTGCATGGACAAAATGTTTGAAGAAGTGCTAATAAGGTGCAGGTTCTGTATTCCTTTTGTACTTCATGTCAGATCTTTACAGTTTTGTGGAAAGCCATGCGTCACCTTGTAGCCCATTCCGTCTCTCTTCCACATTATGTATATATGAATGAGATTGGTTCCTTGCTGTCATGTTAACATTAATGATGTGAGCAGGGTATTTCATGCATGATGGGAATCCTGCGTATGGGAGAGAACCACTCATGCTTTATTTTATCTTCATTTCACAATCTTTATTTCAATCCTGTTACAGTTGGACATCGTATTCTGCATTTCAGTGTGATTCATATAGAATGGAGCTGTTGTACAGGGTTACTTTGAGGTTGGTATTGGGGTGTTTACGTGGTGTGTGATTAGGGCCTTAGACTAAAAGTTTTAGAGTCTCAGTGCTCAGCATTCAGAGGAAGTGTAGAGGCTCAGCACTTCAGCCCGTGGGGAAATTGCCCAGCACCTTCTCCTGTCTCTCTGAGCCTGCCATAGAGAAACCTCCATTAAACAATGTGTCTGTCGTCAACCGGCAGCCATTTCTGCACTGTGACCCTGGCCAAGTCCAATCTACTGCAGTGCAGCACACAATCCGCTCAGTCAGTTAAGCATCTGCAGACAGAAGTGAGTGCCGTTGTATGGCTCATACTCTCTCAAGTGGAAAGCTCCTTGAAGATTGGCGACTTTTTTTGAAGTCCTGGTCATTGTGCTATATTGGTCAAGACCTTTGGTATAATTTAATATACTGTGGTCACTTGGCCTTGTACATAGAAATGCATTTTTGCGACCCATCACA
>JAOTRN010000051.1:12714487-12729258 GCA_028566695.1 Bagroides melapterus
CCCCCCCCCCCCCCCCCCCCCCCCCCCCCCCCCCCCCCCCCCCCCCCCCCCCCCCCCCCCCCCCCCCCCCCCAGAAATGACAAACCTATTCTATGCAGGAGATGACGAGTCAGATATGGCTTCCATATGTTTAATATTGCCTGAGAGAGCTTAAATCCAGTGCACTATTTCATACGGACTCCTGTGGCCAGTTAGAGAGACAGAAAGAGAAGAGTTATAATACCGGCTGCACGTATTTCAGCCTCGTCTTGGATTTGATTTAATTTGACAGCTTTACAATATGTCGCCTTAAAAATTTAAAACTTCTCCCCACGGTGGTCCTCGTGCAAAAGCGGTTTCAGATTACAAATCTGTTCAACGGCCCGATTTTGTAAATGATGACTTTACAATGACGGGATGAATTTTTTTCTTTCTACGTTGTATTATATTTATATTTCTTTTGCTTTGAGCTTAAACTCAACAATATGGTAGAAACTCTGGCTTCAGTCATTAGGCTGCTCCCTTGATAGGCGACATACTTGGAGAGCTTGTAAAATAAATCCTGTCTCATTCTAAGCATTAGCCAAATTTGAGAGAGACATGTTCTTCTCAAACCTGCTAACCTTGATGAGGAATAATCGGTAGCCTTGAGGACAGGCATTTTCGATATGTAGCTTGTCTAATGTTTTCCGCATTTACACTGCGAGTCTGCTCCTGCTCCTCTGATGCACACCGGAAACAAATAACATTTGATCACTGGATAAAAAGTGCTAAATCTGTCAATATGTTTGGCCTTGTTTCTCCAAACATGGTGGGTAAAATATCGACGCATCCCTAATAAATTTGACGTTAACTGCTAGATGTTAGCTCAGTCGAGTGTTTCGCATTAATGTACACTAAACATTGTCCATTAAGCTTGATGGAAAAGAAAGGAGGACGGTTAGTTCAGGAAAATCGAGCTGAGATGAGCGTACCAACTACAATGGTACCAAAGTGAAATGGATAGAAAGGGGCAGGGCTTCCAATGATGTCAGTTAATATCAGAGAGTATAAAACACCAGTTATCAGTCATTTCAAATTTATATGTTTATATGGATCGTCGGCTATTTATTTTAGTTCCTTCCTGAAGACGTGTGAACGCCACTGAATAAAATGAGATAAATTGTTGAGACCAAATTGAAAATTTCAAGTAAAAAATTTAAAAAATTGCCATATAAGGTATAAAGCATGTTGAAAATGTCCTGGGGTTAGGGGTATGAAAAAGACTTGAGGCAGCTGTCCTACGTGTGCTCACACACACACACACACACACACACAGATGTCAAATCGAATTTGAACCTCTTTGTTGTATATTTTAGTCAATATTTTTTTTTTCATCAGGTTGTTGGCTATGTAAATATATTTTAAATGTTTAGTAGCAGGACAAATAAACTGCTTACAAGATAAAAGCGCAAAGCCGTAGGCAAACATTTTTTTAAAAATCTCTAACGTATTTAGGGATTTCAGGTGTGGGATGAAACTCTGTGAACCGAGCGCTTAAGGAACAAACGGATGGCCTGCGCTCTTATTGTCTGAAGCTGTCAGTCATGTCACAATGCAGAGAGAGTCTTAAAACACAGCCATCAATCCTCTGCGGTCCATCTTTCAACATGCACAAACGCACACACACACACACACACGGAGAGAGAGAGAGAGAGAGAGAGAGAGAGAAGCAGACTAAATCCCACAGCCGTTTATTCAGACAGTTTTTCTCCCTTTTTCTGTGAGATAATGAAGGCCAGGCCCTTGGGCCGGCGTGTGTGTGTGTGTGTGTGTGTGTGTGTGTGTGTGTGTGTGGAGTCCATAAGATTGTGTTGATGACTTTTAAATGTCACTCCTGGTCTCAGGGTGGAAGGGCAAGAGGAAGGAGCGAGGGGAGGAGAGCCGCTTCAGTTTGTAATGACCACAAGAACAGCCATTTTCTTCAACCCAAATTATTTGAACCTCTTTAATCTGACTGAAAGCTCACTAATCTGGGGCTGATTATGCTGTTTCGCTCTCTCTCTCTCTCTCTCTCTCTCTATATATATATATATATATACATATATATATAGATATATATATATATGTATATATATAGATATAGATATATTGATATATATAGATATAGATAGACAGACAGACAGACAGTAAGAGAGACAAACAGACAGGCAAGCTGATAGATAGATAGATAGATAGATAGATAGATAGATAGATAGATAGATAGATAGATAGATAGATAGATAGATAGACAGATTTAATCTAAAAAAAAATCAATAATAATATTTAAATGTGTATACATCTCTTCCTCCTCCTCGTACTACTAGTACTAATACTGCTTCTACTATTATTTACACATAACATCTGTGAGGTGACACAGTTTATTCCTGCCAGTCCTAAATAAACAACTAAATTCAATTTTCATGATCCATTTCATTTTTTCGTAATTAACAATTTGCAGATTCTGTAAACATAAAATGATGTATATAGCTCAACTGTATATCGTTTCCCTTCTGTTAGTACATGATAAAAACAGTGAGGCAAGGTCCGTGTTAGAGGTGGTGATGCAAACAAACAGTCCTTGAATGCTGCAAAAAGCTGGAGTGATCCCGAGACTCATTAAATATGTATTTCGTCTGCATGCAGCCTCCACATGGGAATGAACGACCTGCTGACGTTCTATGATGGAGATGATCTGACTGCTAAGGCTCTGGGGCAGTACAGTGGCTCACGGCCGCGTTTCAAGCTCTACACATCTACAGCTGACGTCACCATCCAGTTTCAGTCTGATCCTGCCACCAATGTTTACGGCTACAACAACGGCTTTGTGGTGCACTTTTTCGGTAAGAGTGCGCGAAAATGCGTGTGACGTGTTTGTTCTAGTGAACTTTTCAAGGAAACACGTTAATATTCACAATTAATTACCTGCAATTAATGATTTTTATAGCATTATATCATTGTATTTTATAGTTTTACAGAATAAACTGTACATTTTTAGAGGTTCATTTTCATAAGAAGTACATCTTTTCAAGTTAATTGCTGTTTTCAAAAGTATTGACACCCCACAGTTAATATTCCGTGAAGCTTTCACTGCTGTGAGCTTCTTCTTCTTCTGTTTCTCTGCTGTAGGGATATTTGACCCTCTTTTATGCACCGCATTTTAAGGTGCTTTATATTATTATGTTTTTTTCACATGTGCACGGACCTTTCCTACCACGTGTGTTTTAGCCTGGGTCAAATCTAGAAATGAGCTGGTCATTGCAACACATTGATTTTATGTCTTGAATCCATTTCGGTATTGATTCAGATGTGTGTATTGGGTCATTATCTTGTTCTCATGGAATTGATTTTTGTTCGAGGAAAGGTAAGTAGTTTTTCTGGTTTAAGTGGAAAAACATTAATCACAATGTTGTTGTTTTTATACACACGTTCGGACGGTTCCCTTCGCTTAGGAAGTGCCAAGTGTTATGGACTTGACTGTCTAAGCTGTTGAATATTTTTTGTCATTTAAATATTTGTTAAATGTCTTTGTATTTATTTATTTATTCTTGTGTATCTGTTACGACACTAATTTGGAGTAGAAAAGAGCGCTACCTCCATTTCATCTTGAGCTTTTTGAAATACAGTTGGATGTGAAAATAAAAGAGAAACAAAATCACAGTTGAAACAGATCTCATTTCTCCACTCAGGGTTGCTAGTTTATTATTGCAGAAGACTGGGTAAGACCCATGTGGACTAGGGAAAAAGGCAGGAAGAAAGAGAGACAGCTGACTTTTAAGTCTAGTCTAGTCTTTTTCTCCAGGGATGGAGAATAGGCTACCATTCCATCAGCTTTTGCTGGTGCCAAAATATAAAATGAGATCTGATAAGATATAATGAATTCCATGCAAAGAGGGAGAGAGTGGGTGGAAGAATACAGAAGGAGGAGGCCTAGAATGAAGAGTTTTGCAGTCCCATCACACACCATGTGTTAACGTTTGCCAGCTCTTGCAGGTGTATGGGATTTGGCCATTTGGCCTGGCAGCGATGCAAACAATTATGACACGTTTGTACTCATTAGCCACATGCCCTCACCAGCTTCACCATGATCAAAGTGGGCACTAGCAAATCACCTGGCATCTGTCTCTCAGTCCCCTTTTCAAACCGCCACTGCCAGCGTGACGCCTGATGAGCGAAGGCTGTGTAATCTCACTCTCTCTCTTTCTCTCTTTGCAGAGGTTCCTCGTAATGACACGTGTCCAGAGCTTCCTGAGATAACTAATGGCTGGAAGACGACCTCTCACCCTGAGCTGGTGCATGGTACAGTAGTAACCTATCAGTGTTACCCAGGCTTTGAGGTGGTGGGCACTGAAATGCTCATGTGCCAGTGGGACTTGACGTGGAGTGGAGACCTGCCTACCTGTGAGAGAGGTGAATCATGCACACATGCATAAAGAAGCAGGAATGTATTCTATCTATGTATTCTATTCTATCTGAATATGAATGCATCATTAGGACTGAACAGATAATGTGATCAAGAAAATCGAGAAAAACAGAGATACCGATAGAAACCTCAAAATTCATTTTTTGTTGTTATAGAGAAGGCTTGCCAGAAAAGTTCAAAGAACACATTAGATAGAGGTTTTTACCTTTTGCATGGACAAGTAGATGAGGCTTATTGTGGGACATTTACAACATTCACTCATTCATTCCTTTGTCCATGTATTTATTCAGCCTTAGTATTTTTCTGGTCAAGGTGATGGTAGTGGTATAAAGTGGGAAATTGTATATGTTAGAAAATATTATGATTGAGTACAAACAAAAAATAAATCAATCATTAACCACATTGCATTGCAGTTTCTGTCTCGAAAATAAAACACGTACAATTTTTTTGCACTGCACTTGAATCAGTATAGAAAGACCTTTAATCTGGACTGATGCTCTGGACATTCATTTTTCGATTCTATTTGCAGTATTGAACTTTATAGACGAGGGAGGAAGAGATTACTGGATAATGACTTAGATTTCCACTGCCTGGTTTAAATTTATGTCATCTCTTGGCCAAACACACCAGACTTTTGAGAGCGTTGCCAACTACTTTGCTCTGGTGTTCCTCAGGGGTCTCCTTTAGGCCCTGTTTTGTTATGTAAGAATGATGAATTCGCCTTTTGTTGTAGCAGATGTCATTGGTGCACTGACATCAAGATTGAACTTCTGCCCGTTCCATGTTGCATCATTTTTAGAGTTGCTCAGTGAGTCAACATGCAGACAGCAATAACAGCTCCGGCTTTTGTCCTAGTCTCTCCATATCACCTGCTGTTTTCTGTCCTGCTCTGGAAGCACAAAAGAAGCAGCAGCAGGAGTGGGAGAGATGCAGAGCTCTCAGCATCCTGTCACCTGATGCTGTCCTGCCAGGAAAAGAAATTGGTTTGTGTGCTGCAGCTGGGCTAGTGTGTGGGTTTATTATTATTCTGTGTTCTAGACTAGAGGACACTGGCTCTCCTTCTGTTACTTGTGATGACTGTCCTTCCCCACTACAAAGGCAGATCAAGGTGTGTCTCTGGCTAGCTGCCTGGGTGGGAACAAATCCAGGTGTTCATGTTCTAGCTCTATACAGTCGTTTTAGTTTGTCCTTATAGAAGCACCTTGCAGAATAATCTGAAAAGTGTAGAGAGAGTAAACAAGATGTAGATAAAAGTAACACAGTAACTTTAAATTTAAAACCCTTGTCAGTCTACTGAACTTGTTTTCTGTGACTGGTCACCCAATACTGTGAGTTTCGGAGAGGAAAATACATAAATATTCAATAAATAATACAGTTAAATAATAAAAACTATTACAGTTTAAATGTTTTGTGGTGAAACAGGTATTACTCCATCATAGCTCCATGGTTGTGTTTTCCTCATGTCCATAAGGATTCTCTCTAAGATCTTTGGTTTCCTCACACCTCCCAAAAATATAGCTCTGCTAAAAGAGTGTGTAAATGTGTTTGGATATTGTCCTGCAATGGACATCAGCTTCAATCAGGTTGTGTCCCGGCTACAGTCACAGCTGGGATATGCTTTGGATCTACATCCAAACCTGTGCTGGCAAAGTGGTTAGAGAATATAAATGAAGGAAAGAACAAATTAATTATGATTTGAATAAATGTAAACCACTGTCACCTTTTTTTATCAGATGTTTTAAAGTTTCCCAAATTTGTTCTCTAAGTGTAAAAGTATTTCATAATTTATCCTGATGAAAGGATTTTGTTTATTTAACAGAGATATGATCCTTTAATGCCATCTATTGGTAAGTCCACAAATCTCTCCTGTCTGTACTACAGTGTACTGCTTCAGAAACAGAATGACATGTCAGTGTGTAGCTGATGAAAATAAACTGTACCAAAAACTGTCCTCATGTCTAAATTTACTCAATATACTAATATCATTACAAAAATGCATGAAACATATTCCCAAACAGCCGCCTTATTCATTACATTTGTGTCAGAATGACACACAATTGAAATGGGAAGGAATAAAAAAAAAAATGATAACAAACCAAGGAACAAGGAAATTATAATCAATTTATTGTAATATCAACAGTAACACACAATGCGGGATGTTTTGATGTGCAAGTTATGGTGCAATAGAGCAACGTTGTATAGAGATAATTACTTCAGCCAAGTACACAATTTGTCAATTGAAATACTGTTTTTAATATAAAGGTTTTCTTCTTCCTCACCAAAAAAAGGAAAAAGAAAAAAAAGAAAAAAGTGTGTGTAAATACATTTGTTTCAATACTGGCTGTATTCCTATCTTGTGCCCATTATTCTCAGGTTCCAGATCTGCTGTGACCCTAACTGAAGATGAACAAATGAATGAAG
Organism: Bagroides melapterus; assembly: GCA_028566695.1. Lineage (NCBI taxonomy): Eukaryota > Metazoa > Chordata > Actinopteri > Siluriformes > Bagridae > Bagroides > Bagroides melapterus. The sequence continues at coordinate 12,721,329 of JAOTRN010000051.1, forward strand.
AATAGGAAGCAAACCATTCTGTATTTGAACTGTGTGTTTCCACAGTACTGTCATGCCCAGACCCTGGAATGGTAGAGCACAGCCACAGGGTGATGTCAGGACCTCGACTGATTGTAGGCTCCACAGTGCAGTACATCTGCAACAAGGGCTACTCCCTATCTGGAAACAGTCTCCTTTCTTGTTACAAGCGTGATTCCACAGGACCCAAGTGGAGTGAGAAACCACCCAAATGCATCCGTGAGTATCGTTTCCATTTCTCAGAACTAAGCATGATTCATTAACTGTAATCATTAACTGTAATAAGCTTGTCCAGTTGTTTCATTAGGTGACTGATATTCCAGAACTGCTCTGTGGCATTTTCATTAGTGGCTGGTTGATTACGTTTCTGTTACTGCGTATCCACATGAGGGATGGGGGAACAGATTGGGCCTTGTTTTTTATGACACAAAGTACAGCAGCTGATGTCAAAGGCTACTAAAATGAATTATGTGTAAAGTGGTTGAATGGACCATAATAGTTAGGAAGCTGTGGTGATTATTAGTATCAGCAGTGGCTTATCCAGAGACAGAGCCTCGCTATTCGACAAACATCCATACATTTGCAATTTTAATTAAATGTTAATGACCTACTTTGAGTACTCAATAGTGTTTCAGTGATTTGCAGTAATTCAGCACAATTGTATGGCAAAGCATCACACACACACACACACACACACAAACAGGGGAAGGAATTATTGTATCCTGCCTCATATTCACTCAATGAACCCTCCTTCAGTGGAGGAGGAGCAGTGGACAGGACTGAGTTGCAGGATCATGTTTTAATTGCCAATTTAGAATACCTTAAAATATCCCACAGTTGCCAAGCTCTTGAAAAGTTTTATCAGAAAATCTAATCTTTCTAATCCAGTCTTCCTGAATTGAATACATTTTGAATATCAAAGTAAAAGTGCAGACAGTATTGTTAGATATATTGCAAAGATTGAGAAAGGAAAAGAGGGATAATGGAGAGGTTCATTTCCATACATTAGAAATTTGTGTGCATTAAGGTTTTTTTCCACACAAAATCTACAAAAAGAAGGAAAATATGTTGGCCTTTTGATTTTTGTTGTAGTTACAACTCTTTAGTGTCGTTTTTGAGACGTGTCCAGCTAGAGATTTTGCTGAAACTTGGCATACATAATAACGCATACAGTCTCTGACATCAAGGACCGTGGCCAAGCTATAGGCTTCGTCAAACTGCTGCTTTCCTTTATAATGAGTATCAGATGCTCTGTGAACATGACAGGAACGTGATATTGCCATGGGGATGCTGGGAATATCCAATGCTGAACAGTTCCTTTTTTTTTTTTTTTTTTTTCAAAAACAAGGAGAAAATAGAGTTGTGAAGCTTCCCTTTTAAAATACTGAACTTTATACAATCAAAGAAAACTTTTTATTACAGATCATATATCAACCCAGATATACATCTCGGTGACATTTAGTGTAGCTTGTTTGCTCATTTGTAAGACATCTGCAAAAGATGTTTTAGTTGCCACTTTCATCCTTACACACATTCTTGTGTATTCCATTATTTAAACGTACAGTATGTGTTGCAAGACAGAGCCCCCTTTTGGTAATGTTGATTTGTTGATTCTCCACACACATCCTGTGAAGAGCAACACAAGATCCTTTAATTGGATCCTTTAAGATCCTCTTGTGATGAATCAACAACATTTCCCATTGTTTAACCAGTAACACCCAACTGACTACAAAAAACAACTAAATAAACATTCCAATATAAGCTATAAAAATGGAAAACCCATTAATGGTAAACAGGGTCTAGAAAAGTTAATAAACACTCAGATTGTGTGTGTTTTTATTCTCTGTTCATCAGCTGATACATATGAAGCCTGTAGGAACCCTGGAATTCCAGAATTTGGTGTCCAGGTGTCAGAGAAGGAGTTCTACCAAGCAGGAGAGATATTGCACTTCTCCTGCCGGAGTGGCTACAAGCTCATTGGGGAGGCGAATATTCGTTGTGTCCCCAGTCGCCCATCAAAATGGAGTCAACCGCTTCCAGTGTGCAAAGGTAGCTTCTATCTTCATCTCCTCATAAAGCAGATGGTGTTGTTCGTACACCGATGTTAGATCAGTCTTAAAGACCGAGTTGTTAGAAGTTCTATGTACAATACGTGTTTATTTATCATTTGCTAAGAAGAAATTCCCTCCTTTGCTTTCAGCAGCACTACTGGAGTATGTAAATGAGCGCAGGCTCGATGGTAAGAACCGTAACTTTTTACTGCCTTGGGCTAGTTTTACACTCTTCCAGGACAATTTACCACAGTGCTTTCAAACACATTATTTGTAATCAATTTCACTAGGACTGAGCTCACAATGGGTTCAGTGACAGAAAGATCAGCCGGTTTCAACTTCTGCATGGAACTCAGCCAATAGGAGAGAAAGAAAATAAAAAATTTTGGAAGATTACCCCAAAGAAATCAGCTTCCTCCAGACCAGTGCGCACTTTTTTGTTCGACTTACATGCCAGTGCATTCTGTTTGGTTCTCAGCATCTACATGAACAGATGTTCATGGGCAGACAATCCTTTAGGCACAAGATGACCATTCACAAACATTTGGAATTTTAATTTAAAATCTGGTGAATGTGTGGTGAAAAAAATAATAGGGAAAACTACATAAAAACAAGCATGCATGTTTCTCCATTACTAATGGAGCATCACATCCTATATCTGCATGCATCAGCATGACTCTGAAAGGCCAGCGATGACACTTATGTAATACATCGTTGTGAACCTTGTATGCCGTCCCAGTCATATTTTAAACGGACGTCTCTAATCAAATAATCTCGGCTGGCATACCACCATGTCACAGTATGACAGCTTTAAATAAGCATTAAAGTGTTAAAGGTCTGGTCAGATAACGCTTGAAATCGTATACTACTACATAGGCATTGCACTTTATTACATTACTAACATTAACAATATTTCTGTCTAGTTGCCAGAACAGACTTCAGCATGGAAGGAGCCAACGTGGTTTTCACCATCTTCATCCCTGTAGCTATAATTATGTTAATTGTCATGTCTGTATACTTCTATATTTCAAGGTAAGCTCGGGTAAAAAGGTGTTCTTGAAACAGCTCTCATTATTTCACTTTTCTGTAGATGAATGTTAGATATAGTCTTTGCTGTTGCTTTGCTGTTTGCTTTCAGGGTGCAAGGAAAGACGTTTCGATTGCCCATGTCTGCATCACCACAGTATGACCAGATCAGAGGCGAGACAGCCTTTGAAAACCCCATCTACGAGACAGCAGTAAGTACACACATCAGCTCGGTGATCTCTTTCATTTTTCAGTACCCTACATTCTCCATCTAACCCTAATGTGTAGTCCCTGTGCTTGTTTAGTTTCCATGACAAAGTTGCAATCAGCTGTTCGTGATCATGATTGTACATCTGGAGTGAAATTATAATCTTAAAATTCTGAAGTATACACCATCTGCGTTACCTTATCGCAGGCTCATGTACCAAATCTAATTAGCTTTACTGTTGGGATTTGAAATGAAATTCCACACCACACAGAAATGTGTCAACCCTGTCAAGCTTCACGTTTAAAACATTAAGACATTCATTTAAAATACATTCCACTGATGTGCATGTTTTAGCAAGGGCATTATTCTGAAAGTAATTTGTTCACCCTGTAATCATCCTCCTATTGTCCTCGTTCCCCTCTCACGATCCTCCTGGCACTTTCTTTTTCTAAAGCTTTAACACCGTCTCTGTCTCTCTGTCTCTGTCTCTGCTCTCTCCCTTTTCTTTGCGTCCCAGAAGAACAGTGAGGTGAGCATATCTGACAGCGCATACTCCATCCCATTAGCTATTTGTTATGGGCTGCTTGTGTCACCGAGTGGCTTCAATTCACACCTTCTGTCCGTAATGTTTGTTTTCTGACACGTCATCACTGTGATTAGGGCAACATGATGCACTTCGCTGTACTGCTGTGAAATCTGGAGCCCAGGGGTCCAGTCAGTTTGTGTGTGTTTGCGTGTTCACATTAAGCTCGTGAGGGAGAAACAGAGACAGACTCATTAGCACCTCCATCGGGTGTGAATAGAAACACTGCCTTTGGAGTCGAGCTTCCTCATGTGTGTACTATTTTTATATCTGAGCTGTCTTCTACTCGGTTAGGACTAGGAGGTGTTTGCGCACAGAAATCAAATCTACAGTAGAAACACCTTCATGGTTGCAGCTGTGCGCTCACCTAGTATGAACTTATCACGTACACTGTCTGGGATTTGTTTCATAGCTTTTATGTTTTGGTTATTTCTGTCCAGATGTTGATACACTGACATTTTTTAAACACCATAGTTTCTCTTTCACTGCATTATTTGAAATATTTCATCAGCTTTTCATGACCTCTGCATTGCTTTTCTTTTGATGGTTTCATGTTTGAACAGAGAGTGATCATTGCACCCAGACACCAGCGCTTCTTCCCTATAGGATACTGTTGTAATGAGAAAGCCTGTAAGGAGAATTGATCGGTGGAATAGCACTGTTTGGAGCAGAGCAGGTCGGAACCATAGGTGTGAAGGGTGTTTTTTTTTCCACCTCACTCTTAAGTTTGCATTCACATCTGCTTTGACTTTGTTTTGTACTTTCTTTTTTTTCAACTCCATACTATAATTACACTTACAGCGATGTTGTCTACACCCGAGGTTCTCAAGGTTTTCAGTCAGGGAGCCTTTTAAACCTGTAGAATTACATCCAGAACTCCTAAGTTACTTATTGGGCTTTGATTAAATTGATTTAATTCAACTGACCAGTTCAACTCAGTGTAATAGATTGTATTTATATATAATGTTTGATAATAGTGGGCTGTTATTTTCACCACTATATTAAAAAAAAAACATCTGTCTATGGTTCCCAGACCCTAGAAAATCCCTGGACCACCAATTTGAGCCTGAATATGTCACAAAATACCCATTTTATTCGTCCTGCCCTGCATTTAAATGTATGTTTTTTATATTCTACAGGACACAAGAGAGTATGAAGTCTCCATTTAGACATACTGCATTTGTTCACACTGAGGACCTTAAGCCTTTCTTTGCCTTGTGGAGGTTCCCCAGCACCTTTCGCCTGCTTTCTGACCTCCTCTTTATCCTCATCTCGCCCTTCTCGCCCCACACCTTTCCTCTTCTGGTCAGGTGTAAATATCCTGTTTGTCAGAGAATTTCCACAAGTACTGCAAAGAGCGTGGAGAATATGATCTTATTTTTGTAGAGATTCAATATCAGTGGTCTAGCAGCAGTGCTTTTACGGTTTTTATCCAGTTGTGGAGCAAAGAGCTGGAGATAAAACGTCCAAAATGAAAGACTAGCTGCATCCCAAAGTCTAGGCTGCAGCTTAGGTAGGATCCTTTTAACAATTTAGTCACATGAAATGAGAAGAAACGGCACAAACAGGCCACTTGGGCACAGTATTGGAGATAATCCACTCTAAACACTAAATATGCTGAGCTAAGTCTGTTTTACTTTAGCTGACCATTCCATTCTGTTCTATTAATATTAAAACATGACATATGGACAGAATTAAACAGCTTCTCATGTTTTCTAAAATAAATACGCTTAGATAAAATTAGATATTAAATTAGATATTATATATCCGTGCCTTTTTGGCATTTTCTTCAAATTTCCGACTGCCACAGAGACTGCTGTGCTATTGTATTAGTGAAGGATACACCAGATGATTTTCTCTATAGATTGCAGTCTAGACTTTGACCTGCACCTACTGTCATCATTCAATTGATGTCTCTCTATAACGATTTTTTATTTATTTGTTATTATGATTCATTTAAGTGTACTAGTGTTCTTAATAAGCACAGAGAGGCTGTGATTAAAAAAAAAAAAAAAAAACGTACTGGAATTTTGTTTTCCATTTATGAATGTGACAGTAGATCAGTCAGTCTGATTATGGAACACAAATGTTATTTTGGGGGATAAAAATAAACGATCACATTGATTATTATATGTCTGTATCAAACACACTCATTCTCACACACACACACACACACACACAAACACTCTCTCTTTTGTCAAATAAATTTGTGCATGTTTTATATATTGGTGTCCTCTTTTGTTTCTGATGCATTTAAAAGTCAAGTAAGAGGATAAGTTTGTTGCTTTTTAATTTGCGAATACATTCTTAGTTCACTGAGTATTATCATTAATTCTGTTTGTTTCTCTTTAGTCATATATAAATTACACTTAATTTATTCACCAATAAACAAATTAGATAAAATATTGCATCAATCATCATTTTTATGCTATCTGCTTTTAATTGAGAGTATTATAATTTATCACATTTTAACTTTCCTTTTCCACAATGTTTTGCTCTATTCTTCAAAAAATATTAATTCTTTACCTAAAAGGGATTTTAGTCGTTGTCATAAATGCTGGATATATTGAAGTACAGATGGCACAATACCACTTTACCTCTAAAATAACTATATTAAAGATGCTCAAGCTCATTATTACCTGACAGAAATACATAGTCATCAACATGACCTTCACAAAACAGCAGCCTTTTCTTTTCTAATAAACCCGTTTGGCAAAACAAAAGAGAAATATCACAGTGTATGTGTGCAAAAATAGATCATTATAACTGCAGATTCAGTATAATACTTATTCATACCAAATATAATACTGTCGTAACACTGTGTGAGTAAAACTGTTTCTAGATAGATGGATAGAGATGTTAGATTAACAACAGCAGATGTCCCCATCAGGTAAAACACACCTCTCAAATTCTCTCATCTGGTCATTCACTTAACCTGCATATAAACAAAAAAATACACTTTTAATGACTTTATTTTGGATCAAGTTCTCATTATGATTTAAAACAAAAGAATGCAGAACTAAAGTCCTGTAATGATTACAAGAACCTTAATTCTGTGACAGAAGTACCATTACATTTACTGCATTTGGCAGATGTCTTTATCCAGTCTGACTTACATTTAAATCTACACTCTATATTTAACTATATAGCTGAGCAATTGACAGCCTCGCGCAGCGACCCAGAAGCAGCAGCAGCTTGGTGGCCCTGGGGTTTGAGCTCACAACCTTTTGAGCTGTAGTCCAACACCTTAACCAGTGAGCTACCACTTCCCATTACCATTACCCCTTCCCACTAGTACCTTCAGCATTAAAACTGATGCAGCTTGTGTGCAAGTTCACAAAACCTGGCCTGCACTATGCATATAACTTTATCCAAACATTACTTTATTTGGGGAACTTGTCAATACCTTGTTTTAAAAGATTTGAAAGCAGCATATCTATTGCAATGTTGGCCATATTCAGAAAGAAAGAAGAAGCACTAATGAGCTACACTTCTGCTGTGTCTTAGGATGGCTTGGATTTGGTTTATTTATAAAATCCAAGTTGTTGTTTAGAAAGTCAAGGTTCAAGCCCCAGCACCGCCAAACTGCCACTGTTGGGCCCTTGAGCACGTCTCTTAACCTTCTCTGCTCCAAGGCCACTGTATCATGGCTGACCTCCTAAGCTTTGATATGTGAAGAAAGAAAATACTGTGCCCTAATGTATATGTGACAAATAAAGGCTTCTTCTTATACTGGCATTGTTTTCATTTTAAGACAGGTTCAATGTGCTCTCATTACTGAGATCTGTTGGAGCAACTCTTTCAGTTTATACATGTCATATATAACAATTATATTAGCTATTTGCTTGCTGTTTAAACTCAGTTGATGGTTAAAAATATCCACATGTAATAATAAATAACTTTGTGTGGGTTGGGTTTACATCATCCCCATGTCTTTATTGGTTCAGTAAAAGGAAAAAAGTCAATAAAGTAAGGATTATGATGCTACAGGCTGATTATACTGGCCACTTTAATGACATCTAAGCTGATATACTTCCTCACACA
>JAOTRN010000051.1:12729967-12743745 GCA_028566695.1 Bagroides melapterus
GTGTGGAAACTCTTTGCTTGAACATAAGCGGTAGTGTTCGATACAGATTTGTGCAGTATTCTAAATAAAACAGCTGGCGTCTCAGGCATCTCATCATACATCAAAAACAATTTGATAACCTCAAACCGTCATCCGTGCCTCAATCACAGAGCCACAGACGTTTGATGTGAACATGACCTAAGCTCTTGAGGTGTACTGCATTGCACTGCATAAACATGCAGATGTAATAAAGCGGACACTGAGTGTATATCTTCATGATATTAACATATTTATTTATTATTAATAGTTAACACACACACACACACTATACTATATACTATATAATATATAGAATATTTTAGTCATATGAGCAAAGTCACAATTGACCCCACTCTCCCCTAATACATGCACTTAGTTGGGAAGTGCTAAAAAACCGTAAACTGGAGCTCATTAAATAATAATTAAAGAATTAAAAGAGAGAGAGAGAGAGAGAGAGAGAGAGAGAGAGAGAGAGAGAGATTTTTTCAATATAAACTTTATATAAAAGCTGTAGGCGTGGATTCCTAATCAGTTAAAGCATTTTTGCTGAGTACAGCAGCTCAACTCGTTGGTCCAGTTCCGTTGTGTTTTAAAGCTCACCCGAACCGGAAGAGTGTAAATCAGTAGCCATGTCTGCCCTTATTCTGCTCGTCGGAGTTGTCGCAGGCATTTTTATTTTAATTCAGAAATGTGTATCAGGAAAGAGGTGTAAAAGTAAGAAACAACTGCATGGCAAAACAGTCATCGTTACCGGTAAGTGTTTGGGTCACTACTGTGCTGCCTGGGTTTCCTTAAATCTCACTTTGATCGGTCTCGAAGTTTCTATCCTGGTGACCGTTGATACCTGTGTTGTTTTACTATGTGCCGGAAATACGAAGAGGGCTCATAAATATGCAGGGCATTTTCACCTATCATAGCTGTCGGGTATTTCACGAATAGAAAAGAAATCCAGAATTATTTGAAGAAGCGTGGCTTTTTCTATTGTGATACTATACACCGTGTGTAGAAGTCACGTGTGTGCACGTGATATAAACAGCTCCGATAAACAGCTTCATGGTCGCGTAGAAAGAACAACATTTTTCATGATAAAAACTTAGCTGAATGGTAAAATTATTATCGCAAGATGTTGTGAAGCAGTGAGAAGCTGAAAGAGGGGAACTCCAGCTTTAAACATGAATAGGCATACAAGTTCAAGAAAGAGTAGAAAGAGGAAGTGAGCTTTATGCAATTTTTAATTTATTTTTCTTATTTTATAGTTTTGAGTAGCTGCACCAGAACTATAACGCTATATACAGATATGATATTAATATCTGCATGGATTTAACATTTTTATTATCCGTGTATTTGCACAGCTTTCTTCGTTCTTCTGTCTTATCAGTTGTTTTTGAATTCTAGTATAACCTGTAATTTTATCATCTGAGAACAAAAGCTTGTCCTGTTCACTTAGCATGTCCTTTATAAATATATATTATATCATCATCAAATGGATTGTTGGCTCTGCAGGCAGTAACACGGGGATTGGAAGAGAAACAGCTGTAGATTTGGCCCGGAGAGGAGCTCGTGTTATTCTGGCCTGCCGCAGTGTTGTACGTGCTGAAGTAGCTTTGGCTATCGTCAAAAGAGTGAGGAAAATTTACAACTCCTACCTGTATAAATGGCAATGTTAATGAACACAAATAAAATCATGGTGCAATTAGGCAGAATATAATTGTCAGTCTTTTAACTACTGGATATTTATCCTGACTGTTTCTTTTGTTTAACCATAATACCCACCATGAAAAATATTATTTTCAGGAGAGCCGAAGCAATAACGTGGTGTTCATGCAGCTGGATCTGGCTAGTCAGAAGTCTATTCGCTCCTTTGCTGAAACTTTCCTCAAAACAGAGAAGAGACTGGACATTCTTATCAACAATGCAGGTTTGGTTTAGTTTTGTACCATATCATTCAGCAGCGCTGTTTATGAAAGGTCAGAGGTCATAATTTAAAGGTTTGAAATAACTTGGGGGATGTCATAACAGTCATGAAGGTCTTGGTAGGTTTGAGTTTAGGTACCCTGGTAGTAAAAGGTTTGCCCCTGTCAGTCTGATTTTAAGCACCACCACTAGATCAGTACTATTGTAAGTGAAATACTGACACTGGGTATGAAGGTCAGAGAGAGAGGATGTGGTGAGGCCTAATAGGAACTTATATTTAAGTGAATGTGAAAAAGGGGAATTTTGAATACACTGGAGTGACCTGATATGAATAGCAGCTGGGGTTTATTATATTTCCTCCCCAACCGATTTAATTCTTAATGCTCACATTTTCTTGTAGGGGTTTATATGCAGGGCACTACAGAGGACGGTCTTGGGTTGATGTTTGGAGTCAATCATATCGGTCACTTCTTACTGACCAATCTCTTACTCGACAAACTCAAAGAGTGTGGGCCAAGCAGAGTTGTTACTGTATCATCGATGTGTCATGATTTTGGGAACCTTGACTTTAACCTACTTAGTTCTCACAAAGAATTTGGAAAAGGCGACTCTTTGAGGGATGTCTTCAGGATATATAGCAACAGTAAGTTGTGCAACGTGCTGTTCACACATGAGCTTGCAAAAAGGATTCAAGGAACTCAGGTCACATGCTACAGCCTCCACCCAGGTCAGCATTCCTCTTCTCATTATAGGATAAAGAATCGGTGATGATATTTCCGGTGTCATTTATTCTTCAAAAATTCATTGATTTAAACGTGTCCTACCTTATGTTTTTCAGGTGCTATCAATTCTGAGTTGGCTCGCAATGTTCAGCCAGGGTTCAAGAAGTTGTTGAAATTTATAGGAGCCCTGTTCTTCAAAGATGTGGAGTCAGGTGCCCAGACTACTCTATACTGTGCACTCCAGGAAGGCATTGAAGGCCTGAGTGGTCGATATTTCTCCAACTGTGGATTAAAGGAAGTTCGGGCCAAGGCTAAGGATGATGCTGTGGCTAAGAAGCTCTGGGAAGTGAGCGAGAAGTTGTGTGGCCTGGCATGAAATAATCTCTGGACAATATATTCAAAGATCCATATAATAGTTCAGAGACTTTCATAAATTCTGTGTGGAGAACTATATACAAGAGCTCAATCTACTGCTTTTGCCAGATTAGCATTATTAAGTGAAGTGATGATCTAAATGTTTTGTATTGGTTAAAATAATTCAGCACATTTGACAAGCCTATTAAAAATACAAATGCCATCATGGTGTATGCTTAAACTGTCTCTTACTTCTAATAATATCCCCACATGACAATGAACATCTGCCAGATGAAGTTCCCAGGCATATAAGGCAGCTCTGTGTTTGCAGTCCCATCACAGAGGTTGTATTTATAGAGTATGACTTTAATTATAAAGTTAGGTATCTTTTGAATTAGTTTTAGTTGAACACGTTTTAAGCTTAGATTATTTTTATTTGTACTGCATGTGACTGGGTGGGGCATCAAACAAGTACATTTTTACAATAGCATACATTTTGAGTCTGCTTGTTAAACATCACTCATCAGTGACATCCATTAAATCATCCATTAAACTAATGGATGTTAAATGAACTCATGAGTAGTTGAGTAGTTAGTGGATAGTATTTATGGATAGAACTCAATGACTATGAAGACATTTTTTGCTTTTTTTGCATAAGTTGTGCATAAAGTGGGTCAAGGAAGGTCACATATACTGTAAACTAGTCACATGTGCACACTACCCATATGTTTATCATTGTATTTCCTGAGTTAGAATTTTCAGGGAACAAAATTAGTGTCTTAAATGCCTTAAAAGTCATTTAGGAAAGGCACATTCTTTGTTACCAGTACCCATAGATGAATATTATTGAGCGAGAAAAGCAAATCAGGATAGAAGATATAGCTTTCATGGAAAACAAGCCTCTTTATTTGTACAATTTGTTTAGGAAAGTAAAGTTCAAGTTTTATTGTCTAATTATTTGTGTACCCATGTACAGGGTTTTGGCAGACACCATCTTGATCAGGAACCTACCAGTGTCAGCTGGAGTTCTTGGAGTCTTCTGAGCAGCAGGCCAACGTCAACCACTGGGCTTTGGAAATTTCAGTTAGATCCTTTTAATCTGGGACAAGGTTCAAATTATGACCAATTGTCATTTGTACTTTTGTAAAGCTGGTAGTGCTGACAAATACTATCTAACATATGATCCTCTTTACAGATGAAAAATGTAACTGAAGTCCCAAGTTTCAGGATTTAACAAACACATTTTAAAGGTTTTTAATTTTATTTTTTTTCTCACCTCTTAAGTCAATTAACGAGAAACAAGGAAATGCTGTGCTAATAGTATTTTATTGTGAGAGCAAGTTAAAGGAGTCTAAAGAGATTTTTTTGTAAATCAATCACATTAACATTCCAGTTTTCTCCTCACAGCTGAGCAATCTTCTGTTGTAGGACAGCTTTCATATCTGTGCACTGCAGATTGTCTGTAATGGTGGTCAAGAAGTGGCGTGTATTGGCTAACTGTAGAGTAGTGCTACTTTTGGGGTATGCAGAGAGTACAGCTTCATAGTGGGACAAAATTTCCAGTGCACACAGAAACAAAGGCTCTGGCTCTCCAGGAATCATCACCTGCATGTGGAGAACATGGCAGAACAACTGAGTCAGCACAAACAGAACCTCTTTACTGAGATTTCCACTACTCATTATGGGGCTTTTAGGGGAGGTGGTAGTGGATTGGAGTGGCACTTTGTTCTTCACAGAGTCTACGATGCCCCTCATGGCAGAAGCACATAGCAGGCCAACATGTGCCCAACCTTGAGGAGGCAACCATCCTGCACAGCTGGAGCCACAAAGCAGCTGAAATATACGAAGCAGGAACACAGACACCTGCAAGTCATGAGCAAACGAACGAAGGTCTAGTAATGGGAGGAAGTCCACGTATTCCAGGGAGTATGGTACATGAAGCTTATCTGACTGGAGGAGCTCATGCAAGACTTTCAGTAGGCGCTGCCATTCGTTACTTGTGCACCAGGGGAGAACCTGAGACACTGCAACCAACAGGCCTTTACTGAACATATTTAATTCCTCTGGGTTGAGCATGTTTAGAGATAGGGAGTCCAGCATTATTACCTGAATGTGATCTGACAGACAACAACATTCAATCCAGGCTAAAAGGCCAGTGCCTTGACCATAATGAGGCAATACCAGTCCAGACCACTCCTGCTCAGAAAGCTCAGATACAGCCATAAGGGAGCTTGGCACTTCATATTTGAAATGCTCTCCCCACACTTGTTTTAGGTGAAAGCGGACAGTCCAGTCAAGTTCTTCCACCTTTGCATAAAGCCAAGAAAGTGCTCTGGACCAAGTACTAGGAGCTAGAGCCACTTCCTTGCCAACTGCCTTGCCCATTGTGGTCAAAATGGAGATCAACAGCTCTTTGGATTCAAGAGATAAATCAAAATCGCTCTCTAATTGTTGATCCCAGCACTTACTGCAATTATTCAAAAGCTGAGCAAGACAGTATAGGAGAGCAAATGGGGAGCAGTTCATTATCCAGCGAGTGTCATCATCTGTGGATATTTGGGTCAGTGCTGACTGGAAAAGTCGAAGGCACACTTCAAGTCTGCAGGGTTGGGGGCTTGAAAAGGAAAGGTAAGGCAAGACAAAAGCATGTACAATATCCTCTGGCAGGAGGAAGCTTAGTTTTTCTTCCCTTTGCCCAGTAATTTTGGACTCCATTAATGTTGACAGGAAACAAAGAAACTGTTCTTCCTCTTGATGTGAAGAAAGTTTGTTCCACATTGTATCTTGCAGACATCTGCATAGCAAGTTGTACTCTTTGTTTCTTGTTCCACTGGGGTCCCTTGACGTGCTCATGAATCCAGAAAGCTGTTGGAGAATCTGAGCAAGAAGAGTATGAGCACCAAGGTTCACCACAGCCATGTGGCAGCACCGGTGCATAGTGGCCTCAGGGTTCTGGAAGGCCACACGTGCCACAGCACTGACAGCTGAGCTCAAGCTGTTTTTTGCTTCACCTTGTATAATGCAATTGAATGCCAGATTGAGCTCCTCATCATAGCCTTCGGTTACAGCACTGGGAAGACAGCCATGCAAACCCTTCTTTGATAAGGTAAGAATTTCAGAAAGAATTGAATTCTTATCTGGCAAAGGCAGCTGGGAAAATCTCTCCACAACAATATCTTTGAGCTTTTTGCAGTGTTTTACATCAGCATTGTTTTGGCATTTGTATATAAGAGAAGAGACTAAGGCCATGACCAGGTCTTTTTTCTGAAATGCACCTTTGTTTCTCTCAAGGCAGCTTAACCACTCGGCATCACTGAAAGTCTGGCTCAGTTTGGAGGCAAAAAGTTTAGGGAGATCGTCAAAGCCCTTCAGATTGCTGTCAATGATCATTATGGCAACAGTTAGTATCTCATTTGATGAACTTTCAGGTACATTAAAAGATGTGGATGCAAGCAAATCTTCCAAAGTTCTTTTCAAACGATTTACCATCTGTCCATTTCCATCCAGATTTCCAGAATGAATTTCCAAAGCTTTAAGAACTCTGCCCAGACTATCCTTGAGACGGATTGCTAAAGCACTCGGGTCATTAGTGGGCATCTTCAGTAACCCTTTGTTTTCCCATGCACACATTACTTCAAGTATAGTATCCATAGCTTGGTTCAGTGTAATTCCATATGGCTTGCTCTGAGCAGGAGTGAGTATAGCAGCAAGATCTCTGTGAGACTCGCATATGACCTGAATAAGATCAACATCTTTTAAAGGGTTATTACTCTTTTGCAGGCTCATTGAGCGGGCAATGTTTTGGAGTTTGACTTCAGCTGGGAGGTCTGTTGCATCGTTCAACAGAAAATAGGTGTACAGCATATCTAGGCTGTTGGAAAGAGCAAAATAACATATCTCAGATGACATTACAGCATCGTTTATGTCCTTCATTCCTTGGAATAAGATGGACATGATGCACGTGTTGGTCACCTCCACATCTGGATCAGGTTTGAATCTTTTTGAAGCTTGAGGTGAGCAGTCAGGGAGGATCTGTGTGAAACGAACACACCGGGCAGTAAAGATTTGGTCATGGTTGTCCTCAGTCTCTTTCCTTCCTTTTAACAGCTCCCACCACACTTCCAGCAAAAATTTTACATCAGCTTCTGTAGCATCCCTTGCAACATGTTTGACTAATTTCTCCAGCTCTGTGCACTGCTGAACTCTTTCAAAGCATTGCAGCAATTCAACATAGATCCTGAAGAAGCCCATGGATTTGATCAGTTCAAACATTAAAGTATGGTTAATATTAGGGAGACTATTCTGAAAGGCAAATAAAGGATTTTCCTTCCAACTCATATCAAGATCCTCCCCTTTCTCATTTTCAAAAATTTTACTCCATAGAATACACAGAATCCTCTTTCTCCAGTGAAGCCTCTCATGGTTGGTTACACACAACTGTCCACATACTTCGGTGACTGCTTGAACAATAGGGCGTCCAATGTGCTTCCAGTCCTCTTTTCTCAAAGCAGACAGAGGGTCTGGCTGGCATAATTGATTTGCCAGCAGAAATCCACCCTGCAAGACAGCAGACTTCTCACAGGTCTGCCAGGACTCTGAAGGCAAAACAGACATTTTAACATAGCTGTTAAAATCGTTTCCATCATCACTTTTTAGCATGCATGTTTTTTGTAGCAGGGTCATTTTATGCTTTACAGCCGCAATGCAAGTCAGATTAATCATTTATATTTTCTGGGATAATCATTTCACAGGTGGTTTGAGTACTGTAATAATACAAGTCGACTGACAGCAGCATAAAGAGAGAACTTTCAAATGCAGAGACTGAATCAATAATTCAATAAATAGTAATAAATTGTAGATTCATATCACTGTCATTTTAAATAAGCAGAAAATTGCACTTTTGAATGAATGAATGAACTTAGACACAGTCACACATGGACGTCATGCACAAAATTAAAGTTTAACATAAAAACATAGAAATACAATTTAGTTGTGCAGCATAAAAAGAACACAGACTCAAGCATTACATCTGAAGAGAAAGTGCATACATACAGATATTAGCATAATTTACTACTTTGTTACCTTGGTCCATAATTGATTAGCTTGGAGCTGTGAAAATAAATCAGACCAAAAAGTCCATGTGTTTATTTCTTGCAGTTTATCTGTAAATTAAACACTTCGCTACTGAACCACACCTACGAGACACATAGACTATACTAGATACAGAACTTAATTGCCTGTTTGCTCTGTGACATATATGATGCTATGTGTTTTTTACCGCTACAATTCTGTCATGCGGACTGAACGTTCAGAAGCAGAGACTTTTGTACACACTTCCGCATCAACGAGATGCAGAAGAGAAACTTAAAGCAACATATAAGTCTGTCTCTATAAGTAGCGCCCCCGTGCGTTCAAAGAGTTTCATGGATTCCTGGTTTATTTAAAGCCGTTTTCCTTTCGTGTATTTTATAAAACAGTGTGCTCCATTCCATTTTGGGAAAATCATAAAGAGAAAAAAGCTCGGTGTCGCTCAGGTGTTGATGAAGGCTGAAGGAGAAATGTGCTGCGCAGCGCGTGACTTTGTATAGTATCAGGTGTTACTTGCAGTTATCTGTAAACGAAAGTGAAAGCAGTAGTTGTATGACGGGTTGTTGGCTCTCCGGCTGCAGGTCTCTGAAACTGGGTCTATAATGTTTACTGCTTTTGGTAGACTGTTTCTTGTTTTTTTGTTTTCAGGTGAGTTAGATTATTATTATTATTTTTTTTGTCTTTATAGTTAATATGACGTACTAATATGATATACATACTCCTAACCAGGAAATACTCATTTCAAGTCTACCTCCTGTAAGCCGTTTGACAGCTGAGTTTTTTTTTGATTTAAGTAAATATTAAAATTGAAAATTTAAAAATTTTATTGTGATCACTGTCTTTGGGGAAGCATATTACTGAACAGCTTGTTGGAATGATATTTATTTATCATTTTATCAAGACAATACCACTGCATTGTTTTTTATGCAATAAATCCGTAATTAACATTTAGAGAAATTCCTCTTTAATAGTCTTCTAACTAGTGACAGAAATAATCATGTGAAATGTGCATGGAGGTCATCTGGAAACTGTAATTCTAGATTTAACTGAGGAAAAACTAGTAAATTATGTCCGAGTGGGCGGGGCATAACATTTCAATGCTATCTTTAAGATAGTACATTGGTTGTGAACTAGACATATAACTTCTAACATTTCTATTTTAGACATGACTTATTGAAGTGTCCACATGCCTTTAGTCTGAAAATCGAAGGGTTTTAATCGTAATGTTTAATACATTATGAGAAGCAGGGAGCACATTGGCTTAGTAGTTAGTATGTTTGCATGTTCAGTCCAGCGACATATGTAGATGGACTGGCTTCACTAAATTGTATGTAGTGGGCGTATGTGTGTGTGTGTGTGTGTGTGTGTGTGTGCATGGGTGGGTGTGTGTTGTGTGTGTGAGAGAGAGAGAGAGATTATGCCATGTGATAAACTAGTACTCTGTCAAAGGTGCCTCGTGTCACCTAAGATAGCCTCAAGGCTCACCCTCAACCCTAAGGATAAGTGGTTCAGAAATTGGAAGGATATTGAGCTGCAGTGATGTTTTGTTCTGGTTTTAATTACACTAAACCTAAGTAACATTATTTTGATCTTCAGCTAAAGCCTATGGTGACATTTTGTTTAATGACATTTTGTTTGTGAGCAGGTGTACATGGTACTCAGAGGTTTTATGATGTCCAGTGGCTGCCGTGTCAATTTGTGGATGAGACAGAACAAATAAATAATGAGGGTCATAAAGACATCAAGTTTTTCCAACGAAGTGCAGGACTGCAGTTTGGGAATTCAGGAGACAGTCCTCTAAACCCCAGTGCTATCACCTTCCTTGTCACAAGTGAGTATATAATTAATGAGAAACTTTTAGAACCATTTCATTTGGTCAGAGATGGAATATCCTGTACAAGCTTTCCAAACTTGTCTGAAAATGTATTTTTCTGTGTTTCTTTATGTAGCTTCAAAGGTAGATATGAGGCATTATGTGGAAGGTGACAAAGACTCGCTGGAATGTGAAATCCAGAGATATGATACTAAAGGGATTGTAATGCGCTGGCCTGGTTTTGGTGCACAGGAACATGATGTCTGGTTCACATGTATTCTCCGTCATGGTCAGGGCTTGTTTCACATCACCACCTTTCTCAGACACACACCTGCACAGGAAGGCATTCAGAAAATTGAAATTGGAGACAGAGAGCTTCTGACAACTTCAGGTAATCCTGAGCACACTATTAATCAAATAGATTGATTAACAGGGCTTTTGTTGTAGGGTGTCATCTTCCTCTACTGTATCCTGATAGCATGGCCTTCTTCCCTGTTTCAACAGCTACGATGGTTGTTCTGACACGCACGCCTGTCATTCAGGTGGGCCTCATGAAGGAGCAGACCCTGCATTGTCAGTTCGTTGTGGACCACAAGCAGGCAAGTGTGACAGTGGAGTGGGTGCTGCAACGCCGCGGCGAGCGCACCAAACTCTTCAGCTACTCGAGTCGCACAGGCAAGCACGAAGGCAGCGGAGTGTCTGTGAGAACTCTTGCAGCAGGAGATGCCTCTCTGAAAATACCACTCACTAAGCAGACTAGCGAGGGCACATACACCTGTTCGGTGTTCATCCCGCCTCTCCACTACAACAGTGACATTATCCTCAACATTCAAGGTGGGACAATCAAACATGGTTTTTCAAAGCAATAGAAACAGAGTGTTAAATGAATGGTTATAAATGAGCTAGGGCTCTGTATTAGTGAGCTAAAAAGGCTGATTTATGCATTTATTCACACACTATGTACAGTCTATGTCCAAAATCATTCAGACACCTGGCCATCACACCCATCCTCAAGCTTAATTAATTTGCCAAAAATTTGAAATCACACAATTGTCCAGAATGTCTTTGTTTGCTGTAGAATGAAGAATTTGCTTCACTGGAACTACGGGCATGACAATGAGGATGACAATGACAATGTCATATAAAAAAGACAGTGCCCATGGGCACAGCACAAGGTCCATGAAAGTTATGTTTTACCATCCGTGTGGAACTTGGTTGTCCTGAGCCCTAACCTCATCCCCATTGAACACGTTTATTATGAATGTTTGGGAATAGGCACCTACAGGTGTGATTGTCAAGTATCCCAATACTTTTAATCATACAAATTGTATTTTTACTAAAACAACTTATAATGACTTTATTTACTCTATAACCCTGTCTTGTTAACTTTCTGTAAAGTTTATGTTATGCTAGGAGTTATAAACATGCAGTGTTGTACAATCAGTCAGTCTAAAATATCACTGGACTTCCTAAAATTTCACTATGTAAAGTTTTTGTAGGATGCTACACAATTTCAGACATGGTCATTATATAAACTGCTTTGATGAGCAAATATGAGCAAATTGGACAACTACTGCTATCCAAGTTTTTTTATCCATTAATCAACGACTTAATCTTGCTTCTTATTGTAACTGTCTGCTTTTGTTGCTGTCAACAGAACCACCACGTGTAACAATGAATGTGGGTTCAACCTTGTCCCTAACCTTGGGTCAGGAGCAGAAGGTGGTGTGTGACACTCAGGGCTACTACCCACTCGATGTGACAATCGACTGGCTGCGAGAGTCCGTGGGATCAGGCCTCGTACCTGAGGTTATGAAGAACGTTCTGTACTCCAGCCACCACCACAATCAGGATGGAACATACTCGCTCTCAGCCTTCTTCCTGCTCAGTCCTGACCTTAAAGATTCTGGGTACAAGTACACATGCCGGGTACAACATCAGTCTCTGCGCACACCGATCCGCAAAAGCTTCACGCTCATTGTCACAGGTAGAACACAGCAGATTCAGTTACGCTCAGAAAATTAAAATGCATTTATTATATTGGAAAACAAATTGAATCTTGCCCTATTGGAAACCCCCTAAAGTACCGCTACCACTACCACACGTCTACCATTAGATGGCAGACAAGGTGTAAAATCCTTAAAAGTCCCTTTTTTTTCTCTCTCTCACTGTTTAGAGCAAGACTCCACACTGTGGTACCTCGCAGTGTTTGGATTCATAATTGTCATGATAGGAATTCTCATATGGCTGGTGCCTCAGTTTATTGCAGGTAAGAGTTTTTCTGAAATCATGTTACATTCATCTTTTTTTAATTAATATATAAATATAGTTTGGAATTTGGGTCTACATGATTTTTTGCCATTGTGGTGGAAATCCCAATACACCACAGTCACAGATATTATAATGTCAAATAGATTCTCATTGTACATTATATAATGGAGAAAAAACTACCAAGCACTATCTCACAATAAATATTGTTTTTACAGATTTTAGCCATTTGTGTGATATCCAGAAATGTAGTGCAGTGAGCACATCTAGTAACCAAATAAAAAGCCACAGGGGCAATTTAAAGGAAAGAACATCAAGGAAGAAAAAAAACAAGGAACAATGGATCATCCCACTGATTTTAGACTGTTTGCAGTTAAAAAGCTTTCCTTCTGAAGGCTGAAACATTGTAAAATAAATTAATTAACAAATTAATTTAAATAAATAAATAAGAAGAAGAAGAAGAACAGGAACAACAATAATAAATAAATAAATAAATAAATCTAAGCGTATCAGTGTCAAACAATATCCTCACTTGCGACAAAATGTTTACAATTGCTCTAGAGGCCTCTAGAGGCTCTCAAAATCTCATCCTAAAGGGTAGGATCTCTAACACGTACAGAAACATGCAAGACGTGATTATTTATACAACAATTTTACTGACAGACAACATTAGTTAAGGCAAAAAAAAATCATAACGACAGAAAATTCTAAAGAGGCGCTGCATATACTTACGGAAACTACTGCATATAAACCCGAATTAAACCCTCGTGAAAGGCTATAAGAAAATTCCCCACTGAGACCTGTATAAGGTCTTGAGCATGCGGAGCTAATACGTCTCTCACTGCTTAAGCCTCTTAAGTTTGGTTTGTCTCCACTTCTGCGCTTAATTTTTTAAATAGTGAAATAAAGCTGTATTAATGGGAATCCATGAACTTTTTTTACAGTTAAAAGGGAGTGTAAGAATATATATAAAAAGCCCTATCCTAGACTATTTCTGAGTTGTATGCTCTGAATGATTTATTATCTCTGGTGATTCGTACATTTTTTATTATTATATTAGATTTGTACATTTTGACTGTGTACTGATCAGTTACAATAAAATAAGTGAATGAGAAGTGATTATTGCAGTATAAGTCTAATACTTATTAAGTGTGATTTTATTTTTTTTTCTGTCACAGCAAGAAGACACAAGGTGAGTGCAACTTTCTTAATGTTGTGTGTCTAGATGTGAGTGGGGAATCTTAGTGCACACCAAATTTGCATGGTTTCAAATGAGGAAAGAATTTTTATTGTTTGTTTGTGTTTTGTTTGTTTTGTTTTTTTAATTAATTAATTAATTAATTTTTTTGTTTTTATCAAAAGGTTGTTCTTCTGGAAAGTCTTCCTTTCGGTTAGGGTTACTTTTGGGTGTAGATATCGCACAAATTAGCTGCATTAATAATTCTGACACTGGTGTACATATAAAAAATACTTTTGAAAACATAAAGCTTTCTAAGGCTCTAAGGTACTAAATCAGTCAAAATGTCTGTCGTGATTTTAGGAATTATTAATCTCATAAACTGGATAATCAGTGCAAATAAAAAAAAACGCATATGGATTTT
>JAOTRN010000051.1:12743845-12756203 GCA_028566695.1 Bagroides melapterus
TCTGTCGTGATTTTAGGAATTATTAATCTCATAAACTGGATAATCAGTGCAAATAAAAAAAAACGCATATGGATTTTCCTGGGCCGACCACACAAATAGTAAAACGTCTGCGTGTGTGTCTGTGTGTGTGTGTGTGTGTGTGTGTGTAGAGTTATAAGTGCAGATGTTTGCCATGTGTCTGTTTACATTGTGTGTTTACATAGTGTCTCTTGTGTGCAGAGGTTGTGAAGGCCCATGCCAAAGGAATTATAGCTCCACTCCATGGAGACAGACAATCCCTCTCTCTACCTCTTCCTCCTCCTGTCTCCTTCCACCTCCCCTGGTGTATACCTGCTGCATCGTTGGAAAAGCTAAGAGGTTCTTGTGAACTACAGTGTCTGATCTCATGGTTTATGAGGGTATTTTCACTCACTAATGGAGCCATATGTGAGGAAAAACAAAGTCCTCTGAAGCAAATTGCAACACAGTTGCCAAGATGACGTTTTTATGGGTAAATTCACAAAGTGATAAATAATAAAATCCTGATAATTAGAAGAGATGTTGGGAATCATTAGTTTGCAATGGCTGCTGCTGGCTCTGGCCATCATTGAAAATACTGCAGAATTAAACAGTTTATGAGTAAAGTTTTGTTTAAGATCCTCAAATTATAATTTTATGAACAATATTCATTGATTATGATTCAATAACAATAAAATAATATGTAAAGATATTGTCTATTCTGAGTTTATTTTATGTTGAATTGTTTTGACGATGATGAGACTCAATATCTTAAAATCCCAGAATTGCAAGAGAGAATCTTCAAATCTCTGTGTGCTATAAATTGCATATTGCTATTTGAATGACTTATAATTTTCCACATTAGCTTTTAGATGAATCAGCTATGTGCATGAGATGATTAGGACATGCTGCTGTTCTCTCTTCATTTTGGCTGTAACATGACTCCAATGGCCAGCATGAAGACCTTTGAGGTATCCTGGCATATGCTCGGCTAAATCCTCACCTCTGCATATGAAGTAGTCGTGTTGCACCCTGTTAGCTACCACACTATAAACACTTCAGTTAGGAATGACAGCTGTTCCTCAGTGCCTCCCGGTACATTTCCCTTCTCCGACTTATCTGATATCTGTTCACTAAAGCTATCAGTCACTTATCTTCACTGAAGTCAGTTGTTTCCTGTTAATACTGAAAATCATACTCTCTAGTATATACTGTATTCTTACCATTTCACTATAACACCATTATTGTTATTGATAGTGAATAGTCAGTTAAGTGTGGAATAAAAATGTAAAATGAACTGCAGATCAATGCCTCAGATGAAAGGATCTGTGGAAACAAACATGCCTGGGGGGTCAGCAGTAGGAACAGCAACGGGCCAGTATTTGGCCACACACCACAGCGCTAAAATGGCTAAAGTGGAAACGGCTCCTCTGGGAACACCTCAATACAGCTTAAGGGTGGAAAACTGAAAAGTTTTTCATTACATCAGCGAGGCTCTCATCCTGCCATTGCGTCCGTCAGTTTCCATTTTGTCAATTGACGTTTTTAGAAAATGTCCATAATAGACTGTTTTGTTTGGAGTTAAGACCCTGGAAAGGCCAGCTCCGCTTGAATCAACCCCCTTGAGTGGTGTTAGTGAGTTCCTGAAGCCGGCTGCACTAAAGCGTCTGTGGTCTTCAACTCATCTCTTTCTCAGAGAGAGAGCATGTGGCTCTGACTTAATTACAGATGGGGAGGAAAAACAAACAGGCCTGGCTCACACTGGGAGCAGAAGGGAGTCTGTAATAAAAGTCAACGTGTGGCCAGGGAGAGATTGTTTTGTTTCCAAAGCCGGGCAGTCTAGGGCACACTGCCAGCACATGCACCTGTAAGCCCACTGACATGCCTCTAAGTTCTGGGAAAATCACTAATGAGCAAATTAGTGTTTTGTAATGGGCAGCTAAAGCTTTTCTTGGACCCAGCAGGAAATTTAACATTGGATATTGACTGTGGAAATGAGAGTATGCTTAAAGTATTAGATCATATTTCATTATGGTAGAGAGATCCGAGATGCTGGTCGGATCCAGGCACAAATAGTTGGGCTTGCGGTTGGGTGTGCACAATAATTATGTTTTCTTTGCCTTTACCAGATGACCTAATACTTTGCTGAAAGCATTTGTTCACCATTTGTAGTTAGTGAGCCATTTATATAATCACCAGCCATTGTATCCCATAAACATTTAAAACGGTTTAGACCTAATTTGACCTCACTAACCTCATTACCTCTTGTTCATTGTGCTGCCCTCAACACATCATATGCTTTTGTGTGCGAGTGTGTGTGTGTGTGTGTGTGTGTGTTTGCTTGTGTTAACTCCTTGCAACCATCTTGTACCAATGTTAATATCTGCTTGGATTTGGGATGAAATCGCTTCTCCTGTTTGGGCAGCGCAGTGAAAGCAGAGTCCATGTGCTCATCTTACACTCTTAAGCGTGATAACCCATCATGTCCTGAGCATGGAAAAACCTCAAGGCCTGTTTCTTTGTGTAATCCATCCATGGTTTTTCACAACATTCACACACGCATACACACACACACACACACACTCCACCCCCAATCCCCTCAGTGTCTTTTCACTGTTATTGTGGTCAGCCACTGCAGAGACCAGCTGTTACCATGGGAAGGTTGTTTTTGGCCCATGAAATAGTTCACAGATACACAGTGTCTCTTCTCAGTATCTTTCAGGAACTCTGAGGCCACACTTTTGAGATGGGATGTACTTCTAAATATGGTTGAAGGCAGCCAGACCTCTGGGCACAGTTTTATTAATGTTCCACTTAAGAGGGGCAAAGAAGAGAAGAGCCATTAGGGCTAAACCCAGTGAACTACTCTGGTAATAAAATGTATAAATAGGTGCAAGAAACCAGTATGTTCTCACGGACAGTGTATTATGTTAACACATTGAACGTGGAATTCATGGGATGAAATCTGATATATATGACATTTACAGTATGTCAGTAAATGCTATAAGTGCATAAATTACATCTATTGATAGCTTTTTGCTCAAAAAAGAGAATGCAGGTCCAGATTTCTGAATTCTACATAGGGCTGCTGCTTTATTTATATTTTTTAAAAGGCAGTCATATATAATCAGGTTATATACAATTAAGAATACTAGGATCATTCACATTCTCACAGCTCCCCAGTTTGATTCTGAGCTCAGGTTACTGTCTGCGTGGAGTTTCACATGTTCTCCCAATGTTCTCATGGTTTCCTCTGGATCTCTCCCAACTCCCAAAACATGCCAATAGATGGATTGTTTCTGCTAGGTGTGAAAGAGTGTCCATTGTTCCCATCATAGGCTTCAGATTCACCACAACCTCGACCAGGATAAAGCAAGTGCTGTAGATGAATCAATAAATGAATGAATTAAACAAATTCTCCACATCTGATGTGTGAAGGATTATGGAGAAAGCTAAATGTGTGTGAGGTTTCAGGCAATATTCAATTGTAGCAGGTTCAGTCTGCATTAAATAAACATCATGATCCTGAGCGTTCCTATTCAAATCTAGCACAGATGCGAGACGTTACAGTAACAAAAAACCTGTCCAAATAAAAAAAGTGACTAAAGAAACAATGGTAAGTGACAGACGTGAATATGTTTATGTTTCTGCATGAGTCAGGCATGTGAAACCTGCCAAAAATGGTTCCAGCTTTTTATTTTCTCTCAAAAGTTTAAAAAATCTCCAGACACATGGCAATGAAAGATGAATGTGTTAAGTGAAGTTTGGAGTAAGTTAATGCCTGAGCACTGGTCGATTGATCAGACTTCAACATGGGTCCCTATTACTCTGCAGTG
The DNA here is from genome assembly GCA_028566695.1 of Bagroides melapterus. Classification (NCBI taxonomy): domain Eukaryota; kingdom Metazoa; phylum Chordata; class Actinopteri; order Siluriformes; family Bagridae; genus Bagroides; species Bagroides melapterus. Next base: position 12,747,679 of record JAOTRN010000051.1, read on the forward strand.
TAATTTAAGTGCAATTCTACACTCAGCTGTTATTGCTCTGATGGAAGATTAGGCTGCAAATTATCCTCTATCACAACTCTCATTCATTTTCAGCAGATCCCTCCAATGGAGATTTATCCATAATGGGATCAATGTTTGACCTCTTAGAAGATAAGTAGACAACATGACTCATGCTTATCAGGAATCCTGCTCCTTTGGTAGAGCTTAGACAAGTAATCTAAGCCATATGACTTGCTGAAAAAATAGCAAAGTCTTTAGCTATTTTTGAGAGCAAGAGCAAGAGAGGGCGAGAGAGAACCAGCTGAGGAGTCAAAGGTCAAGATCAGGCCCCTCCTTTTGTTGTATTCTTCAAAAAGGGTCACGTGAAAAAACTCCCAGCCGATAAAATAGTGAACTGGGATGGAAAATTGTGCAGGCCTGCTGTCTCCCCCGTATGCCTTCAGGCCTCACTGCTGGGAAGTGAAGTCATGCACACCACGTTTTATCAGGCCTCTGAGGGGCCAGCACTTCTCTCTTTCTCCCACTAACACTCTGCATTAGTTTTTCTATGACTTTTTGCCTTTTCACCTTTCTCTCACACGGTTTCCATTTCAGACTCTTGTTGACATTTGATTCTTTATTTATTTATTCCTGTCTGGGTTTTTACATAGAATTCCTCTCTCTCTCATCCTCTTATCCCTCTTTCTCTCTCGCTCTCATCCTCTGACGTTTTTGTTCTGAAGTGAGAATGATACTGTCCTTGAACGATGACATCACCGAGTTCTTCACTCTTCATTTTAGCTCACAATAAGGAGTGGTTTAAATCAGTGTCCACAGAACTGTGGACAGAATCACAGTGTAGAGGCCCAGAGGCAAGGCCAGTTGCTCATTACTACTGCTCCTATGTCCATAAATCTCGCATGCTCTACTGGTTTATATACACTTGGGATGCATTCTTTTCACAGTGGTGCACTGAGCCCATTGATCCTCCTGTTCTATGGCCTGGGGTGATTGCAGCCCAGCCCTGGATCTCAGACCTACTGCTAATCATTACAGAGGGAGTGTAGGGTGTAGACATAGAGGTAATTGGCTAAGACACAATGTCTCCCTGCTGTGTTCTGAGCTGTTTCCCTTTGGCTATATTTGTCTAAACCATAATCACCTAAGGCAGTTTCCTGCTTTGCTGATAAAGTTATAGTCAATAAACTTAGCCATTCGTTAAAGTAAGACGTCATATTTTTTTCAGCATAATCTCTATATAACACAAATCCAAAGTATGTGCGTGTGTATAATGAATATATGAAGACAAAATTAGTATATGAAGACAAAAATTTACTCATGATTCCCTGTACTCAGAAAAAAAACAAGAAAACTTGTTTATTTGATTATAATTGCTTCTAATGGATGACTAACTGCAGCTGTTGGATCAGTCAAGAAACTAACACAGATAGTTTTGCATAGTGCTTTCATGCTCTAAATCTCTACAACTGATCCCTGAAAAAAAAATCTAGGTTTGAAAAAAAAACACATGGATACTGCATTAATTTGGAAATTCTTTCAGTAGTGGAAATACACTACAAATGTAGTCAGTGGAGATTTTAGGATAAACATATACCTTTAAGAGTGACGACAAAACTGGGCAGAAGGAAACTTTCGACCATCACTTTGTTCATAGCTCTTCTCTTCCCCCACAATGATAATCTCCAGCATGCTCTCAGTCTGACTGTCTTTTCCTCTGCTCTTATCATCAACAGTGACAGACACCGACCAGGCCTTCCTGACCACAGCCCAGTCATCCACATGCAGTGATGAAGCCAAATGGGTGAAATGGATGGACTGCTGTGGTGTACGTGTGGAGGATGGTAGACCATCAGAGTATGCAGATGGCATTTTGTTCACAAAGACAAGTTTGTAAAGCATGTTGTGAAGAAGATGACTGACATCTGAGGTAATCAGATGTGTCCTTAACGTATCTATTCTAATGCCAAATACATCTAATAACTATGGCTACAACTGGAGTTACAGTTAGATCAGGAGTAAATCTTAACAAGCTAGCCTAAGTGGTTCAGTTAGCTTAAAATTAGTTAGCTTCTAGGTGAAAGCATTAGCAACAACATGAAACAAGAGCAACAAATATTTGTTGTTTGGTATGACTTTTTGCTTTATAACTGCATTACATTTCTAAATAAAATCAGTCAGTTTTATCCAGTATATGTTTGGAAAGTAATTTAAGTGAATGAAAGCATGCTAAAATAGCTAAATTAGCATGCTAAATCAAGGTGTTTAAAGTGTCATTATCTTCACACTGTAATGTCTACTGGTTATGAATATGGGAGAAAACATCAAATTTTACTGCCACAGAAAGATTAACTTATGTAGGTAGCACTGTATCTGCTGAAGCTTTTGGAATTATGAAAAAATCAAATACTTTACACTTTGCTGCTCTTATATAGTATGTTTATTAATATAGTGTACAGTATTGTGCAATATTTTACTATAAAAATGTATAACTATTCTTCCATTTCTCTGTGTATTTTTTAAAAACGTTTTCCAGCACCGATTCTACACAAGGATTTAATCGTTCCACAATGATTACCTTAACTCAGGCAAATATTAGAGCTTTATTTACTGACATGGCCAAAGACATTAGGCTTCTAAATGAGTAACATGGTTAAAAGTTATGTGGTTGAAGCATACCTTCTTATCTATCCTTTAATACAAAAAAAATCACCTCAGCTCCTAATTTTGTTGGCAATTGAAAAAAAAATCTGGATGGGCCCATGTTCATACATGAATAAATGAATTATATTAAATAGGTTTAAACAAGCGTGTAGCTGTTTCAGAAATGATATCATACCTGGTGTGCAAGCTGGGCAGATGGTGCTGTATCTCAGAGCGCAAAAACAATACTCAGGTGGAAAGACCCTAGAATGAAATCACAGTTGGGCTGAGACTGATGTCCTGTTTTTCTGCCACACATCTGTTGCTAAACTACTTAATGGTCAATATGCATTTTTAAAGGAATACTAATAAATTCTACATCTGGTCCTTCATTATGTCTTACACACACACACACACAAAACAATTAAAAATATGTTAATGTGCAACATTGCACAGTTTGCACAATTTGTTGTTAGGTGACTTTTTAAATTGAACAAATTTGTGATATTGATCATTTGTATGAAAGGTCAGATTTGCAGTGATTCTTACCCCTTCTACTGACATATATGTTCAGACACACCAATAGAACTGATGGAAGATGAATGATCAGGTTTTGCGGAGTCTGGGACAGCTCTATTGCACACTCTCTTTAAAGCAAAATGGGGACAAGGGGACCAAATACTTAGAGATTTTTAGAAATTCATGTAAATATTTCTAAGATTCATCTTTTCCAAAGATGTTACAGAAAATATCATGTGTAGTGAAAACCTTTGTGTTAAAGAAGTGACAAACAAAAGCATGGTCTCAGTCATTTGGATTCACTGCAATGGGCAGACTCCTTTATCCAGAGTGACTTACAACTGAGGGTTAAGGGCTTTGCTCAGGGACCCAGTGGTGGCAGCTTGGTGAACTTTGAGATCAGTAGTCCATCACCCCACTAAGTTACCACATCCCTACTGTATGTCCATGTAAGTCTGGAAAACAATTAAACCTAGAAATTATTTTATTCCAGTAATTCTCTAAAAAGTTTGACAAATACAGAGGTAAGTGCAGCAAATCTGCCAAAAAATGTCAAAAATTCTTTTTACTGTAGCTAAGTGTGCTTTTCATGTTGTCACATGCTGCAGTGAATTCTCTGATGATTCTGACAGATGAATGTTAAAAATGTTAAAATAGCCTATTAAAAAGATTCTTAGCCATAACAACCGATTGACTTAATCAGGGATAATATCATAACTGATGTTACAGTGAACCGTGTTTAATCGAACGAAGAGACAACATGCTCGTGTTTAAAGGCAGACAAGTGTCTTTTACCTCAGGTGACTGGATGACTGAACTGGATGATGCATCAAAAGTGATAACTTCATTTCCCATTCTTAACATATAATTCAAATATTTGGCAGTAATGTTGTTTTTCCAAACAGAGACGAATCTGAGAGCTGGTGTGGATGAGCTCATCTGAGAGGTGCCAAAGAGAGCACTCTCACTCAGCTACAGGTGTCAGAGTGATCAACAACACCTGGCACTGTTCCTTTCAGCAGGTGAGCACACGCACAGCCGTCAGTAACGGTGTGTGTGTTCAGTGACAGGCTACAGTTTACAATTACTCATCGCACGTAGCTCTAACGCTTCTGCTACAGGTGCACTGTCGGACGTGTTGATGTACATGTAATAACTGGAAGAAGTAACGTGGTTATTTGTCACTCCTAACATTTACTCAACAAGCTACAGTACAAGAGCACATACAAATTCCGATATTACACACATAGACAGAGCTGCACATCTACACTTTATTCCACATGTAATCAATTTATTATTCTGACATTTACATTTTCTATCCTATATATTTATATTAATATTTTTCTACTTGTTGTTGTTGTCCTTCAGCTGGTCCCTGTTTGGTGTCCCAGGACCATACCATCCGTTCCACATGTTTTGATTTTGGCACAGGTTTTACTCTGGATCCCCTTCTTGATTCAGCCCTTCCATTTTATCCAGGCTTGGCACCCCTGTCCAGGAATCAAACCCAGGCCACAGCAGTGAGAGCACTTGCATGCTTGGAAGTAAATTCTGGTTTATATAAATTCTGTTTTTATGTCTCCAGACGATCATAAAAAGCATTTAACTGCACTGCATTGTGTATGGTTGTGTGTGTGTGTGTGTGTGGGTGGGTGGGTGTGTGTATGTGTGTGTGTGTGCACGCTTTCACACATAGCTAGTTTGGTTCACCTGCAGAAATCCCTGTTTTTCCCAAACCAGGCCTCATGCTAGTAAATATCAACACACCGTATGAAACTTTTACAGCAGGCAGTTCTCTTATACAAGCCTTTGTTTGGCTGCAAAGGTTTATTAAGCTTGGTGAGAGAGTGAACATTTTCACCTGCTAAAACAACTTGGAGAAAATGAATCACGCTAAAGCACCAGTTTTTTGTTTTATGAAGTCGGTACCTGGCTGCAAACTTTGCAAACATTTCTAAATTCTTCAACATATCTAGATGTCTAACAATCTCTTTTGCAGTGTATAATCTTACAGTTGCTGCCAAGAATGAAAGGGGTTTAGATGTCATGTATGTGTACATGCCAAAATCACTTGCTGACACATTTTAATTCAGTCATGCAAGAAGCCGTGCTGTAGTCATTACTGAGGTTTCACAGTTTGTGTTAATAACACTGATGGTTTATTGTATGTGTGTCTGTGTGTGTTTCTGCTGCAGGCTGGTCAATCTCATCCACCACAAGCTTAAGGGAGAGGATGATGTCATGCTGAGTGAGACTTTCAGTGCTGGAGGGATTTAGTCAGGTTTCGGGACATGACAGACAGATTGTGGGAATGACTGAAGGATATGATAAAGACATCTTTTGGCTTAAGCTGCGACTATGACATCAGTGTATGCACCAGTTCCCTGAGAATGTGTCTTCATTGACATATAAGTCTTACTCTGAACTACCTAATGACTGGTAGTTCCTGCTTCTCAGGAAAAGGCTGACTACTTAAGCTTCTGTGTGAAACTCTGTGAGAGAAGCAAATGTGGTTCCTGGTGGTGGTGTGCTTACTTTTCCTTATGTGATGATAGGACAGTTTCCTCCCCTTCCTGTAGACAGTCTGAATAAAAGTCAGTACATTTTCCCGTGCCATTTAGTTACTGTCTTCTTTATTATTTACAGCTAAATTCCAGATATCAGTTTCTACACAAACATTTAGTCCAAAAATCTGTACCTTTATTTGTCTGGGAGAAAACTTAAAAATGATCTTATTTTAAATTTACATTTATCATAATTATGTACAGAAGAAAACTTTTTAAAACTTATTCTAAGATGTTACAAAAAGCAGAATCAACAAAAAAGAAGTTTTACCATAAACATTTCAGTCAGATCAGATAAAAGCTGTGTATGACATTGTTGTGGCAGATTACTGCAACTTGAAGGAACTGTAATTTGAGAACACATAAATATCATCGAAACCATACGACGGATTGATGAATATTTATTACATTGAGAAAAGAGGATGTATTCCTTTGATAAGGGTTTAATGTTTTATTATTAATTACTATAAATTATTAATATCTCAGGTTACACTATCTTGTGGGGTGGTAAAGTGGTACAAGTGGTACACCTCTGTGTAAACCGGGTGTGAATGAATGTGAGAGTGCATGGTATGATGTGAGACCCTCCACAACTCTAACCAGAATAAAGCAGTTCCTGAGGATGAATGAATGAATACTCCAACAGTTTTGTTACCTAAAATATTTAACTGTAAGTTGAATACATTTTATTGCATTGCACCATCATATGTACACTATTAAACGTATGTAGTCTTATGTGTTGTAAATGTACAGGGGTTACTTCATTTTCCATGTGTAATTGTGTGTTTGGTTTCATCAGGTCAAACTAGGAACCCAGTGTGTGTAGGACAGTGTAGTGTCTGCTCATACCCCATTTGGAAGCATAGGAGAAAGACTGTAATTATTTGGAGCCAGTGCTTTCAAGAGGTCAGCTAGGCTGAAGGTATGCATTCCTCTGATCTCTGTCTCTTTCCCACATTCTCCCTCATTCTCCTCTTCCCTTCTCTCTCTCTTATTCCAGCAAAAAAGATCACCTCTTCTAGCGGACCCCTGTGTGCTACCCCAGTAAGGGACTTTTGAGAAGACTAGCCAGCTGATTAATGTGATATATAAGATGTGTTCACTGGTGTGTCTGTCTGTCGCTGGAATGACTAATGCTGACTGTGTGCATGTAGTGTGTGTAAGATTTTTTTTTACACAACCCCCTGCACTTCAGACCTGCTGCATGAGCAGAGCCTCTCCTGCCTCATAAATCACCTCCTGCCTCTGCCTTGTCAAAAGCTGCCTGTGGTCACACATCACGCATTCTGCCAGGAATATTTTAAAAACATGTCCAAATCAATTTTATCATTGTCTTGTCCGCCTCTCCAAACCCTCCTCTCACTCATTCTCTCACCACTCTGTCTCTTGGCACCATATGTACCTCATTACGTTACGACTTTGAGGTGACCATGACATCATCAACCGGTTGTTATTCGTATGGACGTGTTTGGATGTTAAGGTTTCCATGGAAACGCTGATGTAATTGCTACGCAGAAAGCGGCAAGGATCAGCATGTAGGGAAATAAGTGGAGTAGTGTTTAAAAGGATCAGTGGGTTGTCGTCAACTCCTCTGGATGTAAGTGTCCAGGGCTTACATCTCTAACCACATTCCTTCACTTCACTCCTCTATACGCCACGAGCAAACGACCATCATCTCTCAGGCAAATTGTGTGATAAATGTTTTTCTCACTGTAAACAAGGTAGTACTCAAAAGTGTATGTTTGTATGTGTTTTCTGAGAGTGTGTAGAGGCTATTATCTGTGTGTATATAGTGTAGCTGTAGAGTATGGAGAGTGGTTTACTGTCTGCTTTTCTGTGTATATGTGTAAAAGTGCAGTGACGCAATACGTGTACTTTCAACTGCCCTCGTTAATGTTTACTACTGCCATACACACCATACTTCACTTGATCTCTTACAGATGGAGTGAAGGGATGGATTTCAAGAAAAGCTAAATTACAGTCTATAAAGGATGGAAGTGTTTGTGCTAACATTTACAGTATTTCCAGAAATACTGCATGTATTTATTATTAATAAGGGAACCATGAGGAATTTTCAGTAAAACATTATTGATTAACACAGTCAGGGAGAGGCAACATACCATAACAATATATTTTAATCCATAATGCTGTATATAAACCCCTGTAAATGTAAATGTTTAAAAATGACAGAATACTGTATTAGGGGCACAGCAGCTTAGTGGTTAGCATATTTGCCTCACAACATCATCTTTCGGGAGATTTGATTCCCGCATCCATCTTGTGTACAGAGTTTGCATGTTCTCCATGTGTTTCTGGTCGTCTGTAAGAGTGAAGGAGTCTGTGTGAGTGATTGTGTACTGTGATGGGTTGGCACCCTGTCCATGGAGCCCCTCACTTTGTTCCCTGAGTCCCCCGGGATAGACTGCATGATCCCTGCATCCCTGTGAAAGGATACGCAGTACAGATATTGGATGGATGGAACATAATATGGCTAAAAGTGACTAAAACTAATACACAGGATGCAGGATAAAACTCAACTTTAATAAGAGTAAACAGATGGAACAAATCCAGTACAGCAGGCATAAAATGTAGTCAAGCAGAACCAGCAAAAAAAACCAAAAAGTCAAAAATAACCAAGAGAGGCAGTCAGTGGGGCAAACTCTTATAGGCAAGGGCAAGGCAAAAGAATGAGAACAATGGGTCATGCACAGTGGCAAACAATGGCATTAATCCAAATGGCTCATTACGCAGAGAAATACTGATGATACTTCACATGGTGTATGATGTGGGTGACGCTTATAT
>JAOTRN010000051.1:12772949-12787825 GCA_028566695.1 Bagroides melapterus
TTGCTATTCTGGTTTTTGGACTTTTTGTCGGTTTATTGTTTCTAGTGTTTCTAGTATTTACCGACTCTGCTTCTTGCTTTGTCTGTCAGACAGAGAGATCAGGCATGGTGATTAGACCTTTCAGCAGTGATGCAAACAATATTCAAAGAAATGTTCAATCTATGGCAAATCTTAAGTAAGGATTTAGAGAACTGAAGACTGAAGACTCTCTGCATAGAGAACTTAACAAACACATTAAATCCAGAGAGAGAGAGAGAGAGAGAGAGAGAGAGAGAGAAACTTGTTATAACTAATCCTTACTAATAGGGCTATCTTTAGACAACAGTCTTTTTTAAAGATGCTATTGTTTTTCTTTCTCCTGTTTTAAGATGACTGTGAAGCTCTTCTGTATGTTGCATTAAATACGAACATCTGCTAAATACTAAAATACTATACCAGCACTTTCTGGCTACAGTTCCTTCGTCATCTGAATCTGAAATCCTTTGTTCTTGAGAGTGAATCTTACCTCATAGATTTATGGGGCAGACACTGTAAAGAATTACTGTGTGAAAAAAAAAAGAGTTTTTCTGTATGTCAGATGGGGAGTATGCACTGCGTCTTCTGTTCTTCTTCACAGCTGAGCTCGTCTTTCCATATGGCCCCAGTTAAAAATGCCGTCATGGTCCAGACGCATTTAGCACAAAAACAGAACAATATATAAAATCCAGAACACTAGAACTCTGGATTCATGACAACTATGATGGATGTTTTACATTGCCCAATGAGGTTGAATTTACCAAATGGGGCTGAGGGCATAGAATTAAAGAGCAGGGTTTGAAAGACAGATTTAAGGCTGAATATTACCACATTCATAAAAGTTTCAAAACCATCTGTTCATTTTTGGTGACCTCATCCTGTGACCAACATGGGCAGAAATAATGTTTGGCAGATAACATCAACAAACGCTTGACCTAAACCTCAGATGTAGTTGAAATGTGCTTTGGATTATAACTAGCCAGCATGTGAACCCTGCAGTTCAACATTTCCTACAACAGATTATTCATACTACATATCATGCCATGTAAACTACAGGCTTGGGAAAAAACCTGGAGGAACAACGAATGCTTGGGGGGAAAACCGGCGGAAAAAAAAGAATGAAGAAATAATGAACTGTAATAAATTTATTGACATAATTAAAACACAACTGAATGTCTGTAGGAAATATGTAAAAATGTGTATGATTTTGTACTGAATTTGTTCAGAAAATTTAAGATAAAATTAATTTACTTATAAAATTCTAACTATCTGAACTCTAACATTCAAATAATTATCAAAGATCAATGATTAATCCAGTATGTTTAAAAAATGGTCAGTGGACCAGACTATTGTAATTTCAATAATATGCTGCTGATGTTGTTTTGTGTTATTCTTGTTGTTGGAATTGCGATTTAATTGTACAGTTGCCTGATCTTTGAGATCTTGCTTTTGTTCTACAGGGTATGTAGTATGGTACAAAAAAGTCATGAAAATGTATGGAATATATCTGACAATTCAGTGTTTTTAATCAAAGATCAAACATTCGACTGCTAATAGGATTTACTGCTCTCTGGGTGCTTTTTGTTTTTCACAGCAAACTATGCTAAATCTATACTGACACTTTTGTGTGAAATTCCCAAGAGATCAGCAATTTCCGAAATACACAAACCAGCATAGCTGCTCTATTCAACCATGCCGCTGTCAATTTCACTGCAATGACATTTTCCCTCATTTAGAAGTTTGGTGTAAACTTTAACAGAAGTTTCTGATCTGTATCTGCAGGATTTTTTGCATTGTGCTGCTGCAACATGATTGTGATTAGGTTTCTTCCTTTATACAGCAGGAGTAACATCATAATTCCAAGATCTTCAGTTTACACTTGAAATGTTTTCCCATGTTTTCATGCTTTAATGTTGTAAAACAACCATTTTAGCCTTGGAGACTATTAGCCAATTCTGTAAGTCACTCTGGATAAAGGACATCTGCTAAATACTGTAAATGTAAGTGGAACAATTTGCTGGGTACCATTACTTTTTATTTTTATATCATCAATTCTTTCTTTCATCTTCATTTAGAACATCGACATCCAGAACTTTTCCTCTAGCTGGAGTGATGGCATGGCTTTCTGTGCCTTGGTGCACTCGTTCTTCCCCACTGAGTTCGACTACAACACCCTGTCCCCGACCGAACGCAAACACAACTTCGAGCTGGCTTTCAGCACTGCAGAGTAAGTGCTTGCATCATTCACACTCTTTAGCTTTGATGTGCAAATATTTTCCTGGTGCCATAATCTCCACAGTCATCTGCAATGTATTAGTGTACCTCCTCTATCTTCACACTCAGCAATGGGAAAATATATGATGAAAGCTACACATAACTCTCTGCACTCCAAGTGGAAGGAGAGTCTTATACCTAATTGTCAGGAGGGGAACCCTATCAGTTACGAGATATACACTTCTTTACACTGTGTTAAAAAGCGAAATGAAGCGAAGATTGACTGATGAAGACGTTGACCTTAGAGGAATCCTTTAAAATGAACTGATCTTCTAGTTGAGCTGCATCACGTCATTCCTCAGTTTGGAAATAGAGATACTGTTACTGACTTTCCGACGTATCTAAGAACTGCATGTCTGTAACGTATCCCACTCTGTAAACCGCAAAGCCAAGGCAACTAACCCCAGGCCTCTTCTTGCCCACAGCCTCAATTTTTCCGTTACTGGAGCCAGACATTAATGAACCCTATAACTCCCTCCATGTTGGTGCACATGTTTATATCAGTTATTTACAGGCGTAAAAAAAAAAAATAAATAATACAGAAAAAATATACGTATGTATAGAGGGTAATATGTAGTATGGGTAATATGTGGAAGAAGCAAGTCAGTATTATTAATTAATTATATGTATTATTATGACTTATGTGATGTATTTACGTATGTTATCTTATTTAATTAACAAAATGTTATTGTTACAACTACTACTGTGTACTTCAATATCCATTTTCAAGTGTCCACACTAAAGAATAAACTACTGTATTAACTTTAACATGAAAATTTAGTATAAATTCCCCCCAATAATCTGCCAAATTTATAAATTCACTTCAAACTCTTCAAATTCAGTTAGTTACAATGACACGTTGTTTGCTTTTCCTAAAAACTACAACAAATTGGTTTTAGTCTTTTTTTTTTTTGGTTGAGTCAGAGTTTAAACTTTAAGATTTTGATTTTATGTTTTACATTTTATTAAGCTTCAAAACTGAACGATGTTACTGACTGACTAAACTGACCACTGCAATCGTGAGGTTTAAGATTTGTATGACGTAACTGGTCTGAATGAAAACTGCTTTTACTGAAAATCTAATTAAGAGTAAGAGAACAAATGCTTCTTTTCATTCACACACACTCAAAAGCACATAAATGATACTTGTAATTCTTTTCTTTTATTATTTACTTTTACTTAATCAATGTATATGTCACACACAAAAACAACTCCAACTCAAACGTTCTCTTGCAGGAAGAAGGCTGGATGTGATCGACTCATTGAAGTAGAAGACATGATGGTGATGGGCAGAAAACCTGACCCCATGTGTGTCTTCACCTACGTCCAGTCTCTCTATAACCACTTGCGTAAGTTTGAGTGAACCATCTTTTATCACGTATGAGACTTTTTCTCTCAAGAACCTAACTGCCAGAAGTGCTACACTGCCCCCTGTTGGACTGGATGTGACTCTCTACGTCAGCATCAAAAATAGATGAAAGAGGAAAGGATGAGGAGGGACGCCTGTGTGATATGCTCTCGTTTAATATGCCTCATGTTTTGTGGTTATGCTTTTACGAGGAAAGGCCCAGAATGCCTATTTATTTCCTTTTTTTATGTAACTGCTAGTGATACTTCTGTACAGGGAACGTGGATGGCGTTTTAATACGTCAATGTATTTTTACACAAGGCAAAGAATTTGAAGGAGTTGAACTTGACAATGCGATGATGTCAGACTGCAAAGACAAACTTTTTCACAACTCAGAGATAGACATGTACAGAAAAGCATACATATATATTCTAAGAATTTAGACCACTTTTTTATTTGCGTTTTATTTATCTTTAATAAAAGCGTGGTTTCGAGTACGAGCGTAGATTTTCCGTATGTTACATGTCGGAAAACTTCGCAATTCTTGCCAAAGTCTTTACACCATGAACATCCAAGTGTGTTTTGCTTCCAAAATAACTGCCACCTGTTTGATAACTGCCACAACTGCCATCTGATTTTTACGTGCTGTACATTTTGGTAAGAATAAAGCTGAATTAGCAGCAGTGGATATGACTAAGTATGTTTAAAACTTTTCATGTTTTCAGCACTTTTCCTTTTGCAGTATGCTTTAATTTTCAGGGTGCAAACAATCCACATTTGAACTTTGTGGAGTTTGGTTTATATTAAAGAATGATCAGATTGAATTGTGTTTTCATGTGATGCTTACTGTATGTAAAACTACAATGAAAATATAGACATTAACTGAACTTCTGATGTAGGCGACAGAAATAAACAGACAAAAATAAGAGAAAGTCTGACACCCTGAAAGATTTAATGAAATGAAAAGTACAAAAAGGCTTTTTATGTTTAATTAGACAACATACAACATTCAAACATTTCTTTTTAGAAATAACAGTGCTCAGTGGCTCAGGTAGGATTTACAGTTTGGGGAGTTTTCTGGGATAAAATTTCTTCTGCGTAAAGATGATCGTGATTTGTTAGACATCGGTGTACAACTGTATGATGTGTAATGTACCATCTAGTGGAGATAAACTGAACTACTGATAGTAATCCTGAGCGTCAGCTTAATAAGAATTGCTGGGTATAGATTAATCCAGAAAGAGCCAGTGTAGGCTGCAGGGTTTATTCCAATCAAGTACTAGCCACAGTTTAGTCTAATGAAATTTCAGACCAGCTGATTATACAGGTGGAATCAGGTGTGGCTGCTGCTTCACTGGGAAAACATGTACCTATACATGTAAACATGTACCTATACAAGATTGGACACTCCTGATATAGATCTATCACCACCAGTATCATGTATACAACAAATTCTCAACCTCAATCACATCCATTACATCATTACATTAATATTAGAAACACAAAGGCTTCCAGCTGCACACTTGCTCTCAGAAGTCTTTGATTAGACCTTTCTCCGCTACTCTTTATTTTGATGATCTCCATTCCCTTCCAGTTGGAAAAGTAGAATTAAATAAAGTCTACTCTGCTTTTGTTGTTTTTAATTTTTTTTTTCAGTGTGGTCTGGTGTTACGGCTCTCCCAAATCACCCTCCATAGTGCGAACTAGGACATAAAGCTCTGCTAGACCAACTACAGATGCTGCAATCACTGCAGATATTATCCTCTGAAAAAGAAAACAAAAACAGGAGTTTATCAGTACAGACGATTCCACAGTCAAGTAAAGAAAACCATGTAGAGATGTAATTCCATATTTATCTAGTGATTTGATTCATATTAATAATGTTACTCTGTTACTCTGCCAGCACTGACAGCACGCCTCTTACCGCTGTTGTTTCTGTGAAGATGTACTGACTACCTATGTAGGCACAAGCAAAGGCTGCAACCACCGTTACCAAGAAATTGAATACAGTAACCACGACCGCTTTGACAGACTGAACTGTGAAACAAAACACAAATGATATCAATAATTTTCATATTAAATTCATTTCAAACATCCTCATAATGTTCTGCCATATGAAGCGGTTATGTTTTGTGAAAATCTCTCACAGTATTTATGAATTATAGCTGTAACCCTTACAAATACTTTTAAAAAGAAACTTTTTTTAATAAAATCTAATTACTCATTAAGAAAAAACCTTTTGATTATATGTTTATTTTAAGGAAAAAGACAAAATCTTGTGCGTCACATAACAGTTTTGTGTTAGAAGGACAACGTTTTAGATTCCACTTCAAGGATAGTGTCTTTGTGTTTATTGCTGTTTTATGGTAGCATGCATTTGAATATCTCAAGTGTATTCAAAGACTTGTGTCTGTAGGAGGAGAATAAAATTGGTTTATAATTCTAAACCACACTCACGTAAAGACGAATAACTCAAAATGGACACAGTTAGAGGTGTTCATGTCTTATATACCAAATCTGTTGAGGATTTTTTTTTCACCCTGACAAATTTCCTGACCATTGTTTGTTCATTTAAGCCCCATTTACATCCCACAAAAAGGATTTTGCTGACCTTGTCTTCCAAAGTCTGCTAGGGTTCCAAGATTATTAATTTCCTGTCAATGCAAAAAGATATGATTGTAGACTTACCAAAGCTCATAATGAATTTATGTTAATTACAACACAGAAAAGTGAAGTCAGAAAATCGGCACTTACCTGAGGATTCACATTACGTGTGATTCTCCTATATTCTTCATTTGCAAGTTTTGCTTTGATTTTCTCCAGACGAGCCACTAACTGAGGATTCTGCTCACAAAATACAGTTTTATTAGATTTCAAAGTAATACAATTCAGCCATCGAGTCATCCAATTCCAGAAATTTATTTACTTACTCTTGGAAGTGGTTCCACCTTCGGAAGAAGAAGCATGCTGTCTTCAAGCAGTTCATGAAGGTAAACTGGATATCCTGTATAGAAATAAGATACACTCTATAAATCCAGATACATATATGTATAAACAGATTATTCAAGAAAACAAATTTAAATGTCCTTGGCTAATGGACTGAAGAAGAAGAGAAAAAACGATGAAACAGGTTTATGTGATGCTGTGTTATACTTAAGCAGATGACATTCTGCATAGGAAGATGAGATGTACTAACTAGCTTCAGATGCAAATACATCAGTGGTCGCTAATATTAAACAACAAATATATACAGAAAGGAATCAGTAGATTACCTCTAGCTGTTCCTACCATTTTGCTGAAGAAGCGACTGCAGTTTCTTGACAGTCTTGAATGAGATGATGGTCTGCTCTTTAAGAGCTTCTAATTCCTTAAGTAGATCCGGGGAAATACAGCGTTTTTTCTCCAATAACTCCTTTATCTTCTCATGAAATTTTTCACCAAGTGTAAATGAATTCGCCATCGTGTTCGGGGTTATATATGGAGAATCTGCGTGTGAATTAATCAAAATCAAACTTACACATCATGGACTGAATGAGCCGAACAAAATACTGCTTGATCAGAATGCTTACCACCACAGTGAATCTAGCTGTTAGCTGTTAGCACTTAGCTGAGGGAGAAGTACTCCGCATACTCAAACCGAAAAAGAAGTGCGTTAAATTGGAATTACATTTACCTTTAAAACAGGTATAGTTATATCTTGCATATTATATGTACATTAAATTGACCCATATATGCATATATTATAGCTAACTATCTCCAGTCGTTTAGGGAACCCCATCAGCTGACATGTCGCCTAATGATGACGTTTCCTTTGGGTCACTCCTCGTGAACATGACGAATACAAACACAGCGCGTTCTGAAAACTGATATATTTCCTTTGCTTTCTGAAATGGTAGTGCTATGCAGTATGTTTATGCGTTTCCTTAGTTAATATTCGAGCTTTCTTTAACCTTTACTGAGGTACATACTAATAAAATTAAATGGGAAATACCCTTAATGAGTCTCCTCCAAAAATAAATGTATTTAAATCACGTATAATTTTGACATATCATTGAGACAGGTCAGCAGGTATAAAAGCTTATGCAGGACTACTAAGCTCTTATTTATTATTGAAAGTTTCATTTAGTTTTACTTTTTACTATTGATTCAATCATCAAGCAGCCTATCAGTAACAGTCATGCAGCAAAATTGTGGTGTCTCCAAAAAGCCCCATGACACAAACATTGCTGTTAAATGTTAGCATAAGCATCACATAGAACACTATCTTGTCCAGTTTAGATGATCATAAATTTGTAGCACTTTTGGCACACAGGCCATTCAGTGAACTACACAGAATTTAACACCATGGGATATGGTGGTTCCCTGGTGGTCTAGTTCAATTCAATTTCAGGACATAGAACCAACCCAGCCACTGGGGGCTGCACAAGCCAGAAAACTCTCAGTGCTGATCCCAAGATAAAAATGGGAGGATTGCATCAGGGTGGGTATCTGGCCTCAAAACTGTCCCAGTTCCCTCAGATGATCCGGGAGCAGCTGAAAGAAAACAAACATTATGTGGTATGTGTGAATATCCTTTTGGGCTGCTCTTCTAGTCAATGACACTAACACATCCTTAATTCATTAGCAGAGATTGAGAAGTTTCCAATATACAGATAATATCTTTACAATTTTATGTTTTATTCAGAGGAAACACAGTGAACTTAATAGGACATTACATACATTCAGTAGGTATAAGAAAATTCGAAAATCCATTCAACTGTGTGTGTAGTACTTTGCCACACATCTTTTTTGTTATGCCATCAATGAAACCTGATTTTAATACATTCCTTAGCACTGTTTCATTCTCCATTTGCATATGCTGAAGATGAATGTTAAAGAATTTTGATGTACATTGACCAAACAGAAATTATGAAGTGGAAGCAAGTTTGCAAAATGTTTATATGTTTATAGACCAGTCAAAATCCTGGTGGTAGTGTGTAACTGTAGAATCCATTGTCTGGACTGCAGGACACAGCTTAACTCTCGGGGACAGGGATAGTGATCAGCTGTTCATGGTCAGCTATGTCTGTCAACAAGGGACATGAGGGGATTCAGCCTGGTCTGCATCCAATTTTCCAGATGGCTTGTTTTAAATTTAAGCTTACATAACATTGCATAGGTCAATAAATCCATATATATTTGTTTATTGATCATTATTTTCTATCTTTTTGTTACAAGCCAGACAAGAAAGTATTGATGTGTGTAGGAGCCTCCAAACCCACACGGTAGCAAGCAACTGTGTTTTTTTTCAATACTTTCAAGAGTATGTAAACTCCAGTAGTTTATGTATTAGGGCAGTGGTTACGGCTCTAGGTTACTGCTCAAAAGGTCAGCAGTTCAAGCCCTAGCACTACCAAGCTGCCACAGGTTGGCTCTAGAGTATGGCCCTTAACCCTCCAGGTATTGTAATACAACTGATACTGAAGTCAGACTGCAGCGTCCTAACAAACGGGGATATGCAAAGAATAAATGTCTGTACTGTAATGTATATGTGACAAAAAAGGCTTCTTCTTAATGAATACAAATAATATGTTGCCTTTATGAAAATTAAAAAATTCTATAAAATAACTATACACTGATAAAGGTTTAAAGCCGTTGAAGTAAATAATTGAACAGCAGTAAAAGTGTGTGGACTTTATTCTTTCAGTAATTTACAATAAATACAAACCTAAAGTCAGGATGCAGAGCCACACCTGGTGTGTCAGGTGTCACTGACACCTCATATCTCCAGATTCTGTGGTTTAATTCTGAGCTTGGATTATTGACTTTGTGGATATTCTGTACATGCACTCTTCCTGTCCATGTGGTTGTTCACTGGCATTTCTGGTTTCTTCCCAGTTCCTAGCATGTAAACTGGCTATTGTAAATTGCTCTTAGGTGTGAATGAGTGTGTGAGTGTGTGTCCATGAGATTCCTGTGGAATCTCTTTGAAAATGCTTTAGGACTTCATTTATTATGATAACTTTAGGACAGCAGTTGCCACAAACAATGCACTCAAACCTCCATCATCAAACAGTTAATGAATTTCATGGTTATACAATTGCACTTGACTATATAGTATCTTATATTGACATATTACATTACTTACATTTACAGAAAGAAAATTATTTACAATTGCGTTATCCAGTGTCACCCAGATGAGGATGGGTTCCCTGTTGAGTCTGGTTTCTCTTAAGATTTCTTCCTAAAATGGTCCTAGGGAGTTTTCCTTGGCAATTTAGTCTCTGGTTAATGTACTGAATCTATATAGTGCTGTATAGTTGTGACATTGGCCATTGTTAAAAGTGCTATACAAATAAAACTGAATTGAATTGAATCGCGTGATGCCCTGCTTTCCATCCAGGATGTAATTCTTTCCTTGAGCTCAGTCTTGAATTACGTGCGGAATACAAATCTGCAAATACACCGGCTCTTTGTTGACAACAGTGTTTACTGATCGGAAAGGGCTTTAAACTAGAGCACATTTAAGACCCTACAAAATCTCTTAAGAGTTGTATGCAACCTACAACGCTTTAGTCAGCGATTTATCTGTGCTTTATAAATGCACTTCCTTAAGCGCCAGGTGTCAGTAGAGTGAAATGCATGCAGTCTAGTGGCAGTACGGGTCTCTGCAAAGATTTGCACTGTCTAGATTAGAAACAGATGCGCTGGATGAGCTTCTTTGTCGCAATTACACAGTTTGACCCAATATAAATGTCCACTTTATTATGTATGCATTGTGTTCTTACAGTAGTACCTGGATCTAATACAAAATTGTGTGTTTTTTCAATAGACAGGTAATACAACATGGTCACACAATTCCAATCTGCATCTGTCTGTTTTACCCTGGATCAATAAGGTAAACAGTCAAAGAAGGCAGTAAAGCACTCCGGTTTAAAATCTCGGTCAGTGTTATGACTGACTAGAATGTTTGGCGAGTTGCTGGAGGATGCATGATGTGCACACTGCCCGACCCCTCCCAGATGGAGGGGGAATGGGGTGGGAGGCTCTCTGCACCATGATCCACTGGTACAGTCTGCATTAGTCTCAGAGAAAGACACAAAACCAACCGGTAAACACTGAAGCATCGGACAGGAACCACCTCAGAGAACAGAAAGCATTGATACAAACATAACCAGAGCTAAAAACGTCCCGGAAATATAGGCTAAGTGCACGTGATGGAAAGAGCTGGGATGACTTTGACGAGGAGGAAAACGGACACTCCCGACGAGAGCACTTCTCTTCCATTCTGACCTCGCTTTACTTTGCTCCGGGGTGTAGGCGGACCTGAAGAAACAGATACACGAAAGATCTGTTCAGCACATGAGATTGCTGTGCAGAGATAACTGCATAATGGGAGTTTGAGCATTATCGGACTGCTTTTTTCCTCTCCCAGGCTGCGGCCATGCTCCAGGCATCTTCATCCGATCTGTTCCCTACCTGAGGGGCACGAAAAGATACAGCCTTCTAGTCCTCTAACCTATATTTAGCGGATATGTCGTGTTTGTCGCAATGGCTTTAATTGGTTGATGGGTTTATTTATTTAATGTAGTTCCTAAGTCATTGGAGCAAAGGATGGGTTTGGAGGATCATACTGCACCTGAATATAACGTTTGAGACACGCACTTATGTTTATTTGTTTTAGCGAGACAAGTGAGCAGGAGGGAATGAATTGCTTAAGTTTGTGATGATGGGGAAAGCGTTGTTCAGAGCTTTGTCCGTTTTGAACTCAGAAGATGCAAATCACGTGCACAGCTTTAGTTCTTTTTGTTTTGATAGATTCGATATATAACCGTCAGCACTCTCCCCGGGACAGGTGTGATGTAAACAAACCTGTGACGCGACTGTAAGCTCGTGTTGTTAGACCAGTCTCCCTCCTAGTTTCTCACATTCACGTTCATTTCTCAAATGCTGTGCGAACTTGTCGCTAGTACGGGACGCGATTGACTGAATCTGAGTGTCTGTGTCCGGGCTCGGTCATGGGAGCGAAGCAGGCGAAGAGCCCGGATGAGGCGAGCGCCAGCCCTCAAAGCGCGCGCGGCAGGAGGACACCGACGCGCGAGCGCAGTAATGACGTGCGCGCCTCGCTCGTGCTGCGCGCTGGGGAGAGACTCGCGCGCACCGGACCTCCGCCTCCATACCAGCGCCGTGTGGGAATGATTCAGGACATGATGCACATGGCCAAGCTGGGAAAACACGATGAGGCCACAGAGATGCTCAGAACCCTACGACAGGTACGGGAGTCGAGAAGCAGTGACCTGACAGGCAGAATTAAATCTTCTCAAATTCCTTCATCACAAGTACACTATAGTATACAAGGTTATTAGATATAACGAATTACAAAAACACAGCAAATACAAGAGCAGAGACAGCACAGGTAGACTACATGTTTGCCATGAAAAGAAGTGGGTAATCTGCAATATACTATATAACTACTGCACTTCAAAATTAAAACAAATAAGAATTTTGCACAGATAAATACCTCACACAAAACTTATTGCATCTAGAGCATTAAACACAATGCTGTCAGAGACTTAGTAACCATGCCTGTCAGGCAGTTAAGGGTTCATTAGACTGACTGCGTTTGGAAACAGCAAAGTCAGCAGAGGTGAACACTACAGCTGACAGAAATCAAATGCTATTCTGAGACTGGAGACACTTACAGGCAAACACTGGATATATAAGTTGGTAGAGAATATTTATATAACACAGAGGAAATTCAAATATTACAATGGATATCATTATAATTATTTTTTGCCCTTACCACGTTTCTGTATTAACCCTTTTTAATAAGGGTATCGCTGCCTCACAGCTCCAGGTTAACTGGTTATTGTCTGTGTGGAATTCACACAGGTTTCCTCTGGGTTTTCAGGTTTCCTCCCACTCACCAATTCATGCATATATGCAGATTGGCTGTGTGAATGTGTGTTTCAGCTTGTTAATTGTGAGTTCTCCTGCTTTCGCAATCTCTGTTGCCGGGATTGCCTCAGGATTCATGCAACTACTCAAGATGAATGAATAACAAGGGTCCATTTCTAAAAGTATTGAAACCCCTTGTTTCTTGAAGACATTTACAGAAAGTACAGAGCACAATTATCTACGATGTACTAGGAGATTTTATGCAACGTACTGTGTAGTATATGGACTATTTCAATCGATCAGAGACCACTTGCAAATGAAAATTAGTGCACTTTGATTACAACGAGAGGCTGTTAACCCAGCTGCAAAAACTGACTAATGAATAAAATGCATTTGCAAGTATAACACGGCCCTTTTCACATGCCCCTCACAGCAAATAATGCCAGGGGTAAACCGATCCTTCTAATGTAACACATCACAGCACATTGCCATATATTTGCTGTTTATTTATATTTAAATTAGTATCATGTTTCATACTGCTCTTAACCACCAAGCATTCTGCAGATGCCACTGGTATAAGACACTGGAATCTAATCCATAGCTTTTCCTTTGTATGTCTTTAATCAGCAAGGTCAAACTCAGTAGATATCCATATAAGACAATGGGGGAGTAGAGAGCATAGCAAGCCCAAGCCCTCTATCAAGAACAGGTCAATTACAGTGAAGGCAAGCATTAAGACTCCTCTGTTAAATCCCACAGGCTTTATGGGGCTTCTGCTTCAAGTCCATCTACATACCAGATGTGTCGTTTCTCTGTGCCTGCACTATGCACTAGTGGCTGTATACTTCACCCCATCACAGCTGCTGAAATGCATGCCTAGCGGCTGGACTGTGCATTGCTGATGATGCAATTAGAATGGCTGTGCAATTTATTACCCTGCTGTGTAGACACTTTCACCCTCCAGATCTTGCAATCTCTGATGGAGGGATTAGGAAGAGAGTGTAGGAGTAAGAGAGTGGCCTGTAGGGAGGTCAAGGATGGAAAGAAGTCCCTACTGCACATAGTCATAAGTAAAAGCGTAGACAATCAAACGAGCTCAGCAGAAGTGTGAGTCTGAGAGAAACAATGTTATTTAGTATTCTGCTGATCACTGTGTCTATGATTTCTGCGTACAAATGAAATGAATACTAGAGAGTTTTTACATTTCTATTATAGATAGATAGATAGATAGATAGAAATTAGAAATATAGATATATATAAATATATATATATATATATATTATAGTTTAGAAACACATTTACTGAAGTTGAGGGGCAGTCATTATGTGATAAGGAGAACACATTCAAACAACATTGTATAGTGGAAGGTTTTTGTAAGTCTGTATCTTACAATTTCAGAGATTTGCGGGCAGGGAGTCAACCCAGCCACTGAGGGTAGCCCGGATAAAGCAGGAGGATTGTGTCAGGAAGGGCAACTTGTGCCAAAATCACATATGCAGATCAGATGATTAGTTGCAGTGACTCCAAACAGGGAGCAGCAATAGACCACAATTTAAAGTGGCTCTGCAGGTAGCATTGAGGCAGCTTTAGGGTCACTCTGTTTACTGTCTGTGTAGTTTTATATGTTTTCCCCATATTCTATATGGTTCTCAGGTTTCTTCCTAACAACTCAAGTCATGCTTGAAGATGCAATGGTTGCATTAAATTGCCTTTGCATTTGGGTGCATGGTTCACCACAAAAGAATGGAGTCCCTTTCAAGGTATATTCCTCCATCACGTCGGGTGTTCCTGACAGGCCATGGATTGATCCCTGATATGATAAATTAATTACTGAAGAGGAATGATTGAAGAGTTAATGAATGGCTTGTTCAAAAAGAACAAAACTATCAGCTATGATAAGATACTCATGTCTGTCTCAAAACCTTTTACTGTCAGATTTACATGGTATTTGTGTTGAATCTGTGTAATCTTGTACAGTAAATATTATAAATATTTACATATTTAAAACATTTATTGACTGCCCTTGGTCTTCCCTTATAAGTGTTTTAAATTGACAGGTTTCTCTTCTTTTAATCTATGTCCTAATTAATTTTTATTTCTAAAACCTATATGTTACACATATGATGGAGTGAATATAGCTAAGAATGAAAATGTTGGACTATTCATTTAAGCATGAGGGATTATAAAGGATCCTAATAATCCTATAGAAAAGGGTGTGCTGTGATTATCGGGTCTATGATGAAGGATAAAGGCCATCTTCTGCATGTATTAACAGCAGAAACTCAAGTCAAGTCAAGAGTCAAGAAGCTTTTTATTGTCATTTCAACCATATATAGCTTAGCAGTACACAGTGAAATGAGAC
>JAOTRN010000051.1:12811490-12823674 GCA_028566695.1 Bagroides melapterus
ATAATAATAATAATAATAATAATAATAATAATAATAATAATAATAATAATAATAATAATAGTAATAGTAATATGTCGTGGATTTAAAATAAAAGCGTTTGAGAAAGGCTGAAGGATAAAATAAGGACTATGGTTGGTCCCTGCTGTTGTCCAAAGTTCCCGGATGAAAGTCTCCGCCATTTTTCCTCCAGTTTCACCGGCGGACGCGCTTCAGTACCATTCAGGCTGCAGCTGCTGGCTTGTGCGAGGGCCTGCCGCTTCACTCACACTCCTTTTCTTCAAATCCGTCGCTGAAGTTCACTCGCCGCACGTTATTCAATATGGCTAATCGGGAGGATTTAGTATATCAAGCTAAGCTTGCTGAACAAGCAGAGAGATATGACGGTAAGATTCTTTTTAAAGAAGCTTTGTTATCTGAATGCGAGTCCGTTACCTTACACTAACGCTAGCTGTCGGGCGTAGTGTTTCCTAGCTAACGCTGGTTAGCATGGTAGCTAATTTTAGCGACTTAGCTTATGCAGCAATTTTAAGCAGCCAGTTTAGCTACTTAATGGGTATTGTAAAGATGTGACGTGAAACTGCTTTCTTAATCGTTTAACGAGAAATCGTTTGGCGTGAACAAACTACTTGGGTCATCATAATTCGATGAGGGATGGAATGAAGATGGAGACGTTAGTGGAACAGACAAAATGGCGGATAGTTATTGGGCGAGGCGAGCTGTTGCTAGCCAAGGCGGGGGGGAGTCACAGACCTCTACACCCCACCTGACTCCGACAGATTAAATTATAGGTTGCAGTAATCGTGATTAGACAAATCTGTTGGTTTACTCTTGAATAAATCTCGGTTGTCAATGCAGCAATAACGTTAGTAACGTTATTTCCAACTTGTTAAGTTGCGCTGAAGTCCGAAGTAGCCGCACCAGCAGGCTGAGCTCACGTAGTGTGTTATATAGAGCAACTCTGCTGCATGTCGACGAGGCATTCTCTTCAGACTGGTTGCAAAAACCTGACAATAAACAGGTGAATTCGTCGAGCTCGTATAATATGAAATACATTTAACAGACATCTTATTTGTTTGAAATATGTCGTCTTAGCTAAGCACGAGAACATTTTTTTGTCTGTTGTTTTAGTGGCCAATATATTCACAGGCACAAAATTGAAAGTGGTCTATAAGAGCTCTTTGGTACCTGTCAGTTAGTGTTCTGGACAACAACAGGACTGTATATCTGTCTAAGAAACTGTATATATTCATGTTTTAGTTTTGTAGTTGATGACTTAAAGGAAAATGATTCATACTTTTTGATGACTCATCCTGCACTAGTCTTGAGTTTATCCAATGAAATGCTCTCTATAATGTACATGTCCCTCCCCTATGGAGGGTCTTTTGCTTGATAGCAGCAAGCATGGCTTCTTTTTATGCATACTATTATTATATATTATCCTTTTGTTCAGGAAAAATAGTTGTTGTGGAAGAAGGTGAAATCTGTGCAAATCCGTTTTGGAGGGTTTTGAGGGGAACATTTTGGCGGCATGCTATGTTATGTGTTTTATGTCGGTCTTGAGTGTCATAAACTGGCAGAATAAAATTTTGTGTGTGTAAACATACTTGCTGAATAAAACCTGATTCTGATGTTTTATCAACCAGGGCAATTTACAGCCAGAATGTCTTGCTTCCCTGATATTGATTGTGTATAAATAGAAAACTGTATTCTCAGTCAGGGCCTTTTCATCAGTAAAAATCTGTAATACCATTTTCTCTCTAATTTAGACATACTAGGTAGCTTTTCTTATTGTCTCTCTGACTATCCATCACCATTAGCTTTGCTGACAGTCAAAATCAGCACAGCATCTAATTGTGTAGGATTTTGTCCTTGTAAAAGTATATAGTTGGAGAAGTGCACCACAGTTTAAAAAAACAAAACAAAACAACTCATCAAGCCTTTCACTCCTTTGTGTGACTCCATCACCAAAGACTCCAGCGTTTAGCTAGGTCTTTTAGGCAGGGCTCTCCAATCTTGTCCAGAAAGGTACGGTGTGGGTGCAGGTTTTCATTCCAACCAAGCAGAAGTCACACCTGATTCCAACTATTTAATTAGTTGATCTTGGCTTTCAGTATACTCAGATGTGGCTTATACTTGATTGGAATGAAAACCTGCAGCCACACCGGCCCTTTCCTATAAAAGATAGGAGACTCCTACTTTAAGGTATCACGGCTAAATTCATTTCATTTTATTCATTCAGACTGTTTAAATTCATTGTGGATGTAGCATATCTTGAACAATATTGGATAAATTGTTTAATCTCTTCATCATTGTAACTTGCAGTTTTAAAGAAAATATGTCCACATGCATGGGAGCAAACCACAGTATTAGAGCCAAGCAGAGATGCTAAATACTATTGTAGTGTAACTATTTGCCCATACTGCCTGTCCAATTGAATTGTTTAGAGTCTGTGATTTGTGTATCTGTCTCTCGCTATGTATTGGAAATATGAAATCACTTATCATGGCATGACGTGTGTGTCAGTAACAGTTGAATGGGTGAGAGATTTATTGATGCAGTGAAATAAACACCACTGTGCAAGGATTGCTCTTTTAATTTATTGTTTACTTCTATAGAAATGGTGGAGTCAATGAAGAAGGTGGCTGGGATGGATGTGGAGCTCACAGTCGAGGAAAGAAACCTGCTGTCGGTGGCCTACAAGAATGTCATTGGAGCCAGAAGAGCATCCTGGAGGATAATTAGCAGCATTGAGCAGAAAGAAGAAAACAAGGGTGGAGAGGACAAATTGAAGATGATCCGGGAGTACAGGCAAACAGTAAGTCATTCTGATCCAGTTAATCCAATCACAAAAAAATTGCCAGTTTTATTCCTTGCCTAAGATCCAATTTCTTTCCATATTCAGGTTGAAACTGAGCTGAAATCAATTTGCAATGACATCCTTGATGTGTTGGACAAGCACCTAATTCCAGCTGCTAATTCAGGAGAGTCCAAGGTGTTCTACTACAAAATGTATGTCATTTTTATTTATTTATTTATTTAAATAAAGGTTTATTTGAAACAATCTTTTGATGTTATTTGGCAAAGGATGGGGCAGTAAAAAAATACTGATGTGAAGGATTTAATTTGTAAAGTTTATATGTTGGGTCTAATCACATTAACCAGAAACAAAACTGAAATCCTATTTTATTTTGATATGAGTTTTTTTTTTTTTTAGACTGAGAAACTACTGATTTGCCATTTTTTTAATGTTATATTTTAATGTGATATTTTATGTCTAAGATAATAATATGCATTCTACATAATTGTTCTAAACCATTTATTTTAGACAAGAAATATTGTATTAGTTAAAAACCCACATGTAATGGTGGGAAAATTTGCAGAAGTACATCAAATGAAAGTGGTGAATTGTTTGTATGAATGACATAACCACTCATGCTGCTTGTTTCACAGGAAGGGTGACTACCACAGGTATCTCGCTGAGTTTGCCACAGGAAATGACAGGAAGGAGGCTGCAGAAAACAGTTTGGTTGCTTACAAAGCTGCTAGTGATATTGCAATGACAGACCTTCAACCTACACACCCCATTCGCTTGGGTCTCGCTTTGAACTTCTCCGTATTCTACTATGAAATCCTCAATTCTCCTGATCGTGCATGCAGGTTTGTGTTTTCTCTGGGATGTACTACAGCTCTGATATATAACTACAGAAATAGCCCACAGTTTCCTGAGCTCTCACTGTATGTTGCTGTTGAGCTTTTAATATGGTTCATCAAACCGTCAGATCAGGCAGATGAACAGCACTCTTGTTAAAGACTAATTACAGGGGAAGCCCATTTTGGCTCCTACTATCTTAAGTTGACAAGTTGGGAGTTGGACAATTGGCAGTGACTAATGTTTGGAGAATGCATCAGGCTGAAATGGCAACTCTGTGTCTAATGTCTTGCCTTCTTGGTTAATTGGGAACACACTATAACAGCCTAATGTGATTATTATTGGTTTCAGGTTGGCGAAGGCAGCATTTGACGATGCTATTGCTGAGCTTGACACGCTGAGTGAAGAAAGCTACAAGGACTCCACGCTCATCATGCAGTTGTTACGTGATAATCTGACACTATGGACTTCAGATATGCAGGGCGATGGTAAGGCACTCCGCATGCATCACACAGATGATACCAAAACCATGGATAGACACAAGAAATTAGTAAAGATTCGTGGACCAGGACTATACAGCCATACACTGTATGGCCTAATCTATGTGGACACTGCTTGAGCATCCTGTTGAAACCTTAATTCTTCTGGGAAGGTTTTTCACTTGGTTTTGAAGCCTGGCTGTGGGGATTAGATTAAAAATAAAATCATATAACTGACTAACACAAAAGTCTTATTAGAAATGTTTCTTCTATTTCTATTGATAAATTATTTTATTCAAGTTTGCCTGGATACCAGGAGTACTTTTGAATAATGAGTGCTGCTGTTCTCTTTGTAAAGTCTGAGTAAAGTACTACTGGTGGCTCTCAGTACATTATGTTCAGAGATGGGGCACTGTGTGGTACTTGGGTAAATAACTATAGGAAACCCTTGTGCATATTAATTAAGGCGTTGTAATTAGTTCCCAGTGTGCTTCAATAGAAAATCCCTTTAAAAAACTTTGAAGCAAGAAATTTTTTTTAAATGAATTTCTGTTATGAATCGAGAATATTAAGGTCATCATCAAACAAAAAAACTGAGGTGTACATTACATTTCCATATGATCTTATTGTACAAAATGTTTTTGTCATTTGTATAACCCTTTGCTTTTCCCCTCCATTCCTACTGTTTAGATTCCTAAAGGGTATTAAGTTAATTGCCCACAAACTGTATTTGTAAGTGAGCTCGTTTTTTGCTCTGCTATGTTGCTAACCATATTGCCACTCACTCACCTTAACCTTTGTGATAAGGTTTGAAATTTAGAAGTCTACTTGTATGTCTCGAGCATGTCTTGACATTAACAGGTTTATGGAGATTTAAATATGAGAATACGAGTCTGCAGATATGGATAATTTGTTTTGGAACTAGAAAGGCGAAAAGAAGGCATCTGACGTGACGTTTGGCAGAGATTGTTCATATTGTAGAGGGTCCATATTCTCAGACTTTTTGTAGGCAAGGGCACATTCTTAAATATATTTATATATAATTTAACAGTTAGAAAAAGAAAAGGGTTAAACAATAATGGTTTTCCAAAAGTTTCTCCTCTCTCTCTCTCTCTCTCTCTCTCTCTCTCTCTCTCTCTCTCTCTATCTATATATATCTATATCTATATCTATATATATATATACTCCATATATATATATTACAGTTACTTCATAATGTTTAAGTGTTAACTGTAACCCTACTTTTGGCCCACTCTGTGTGTGTGTGTGTATATGTATGTATATACACGCACATGCATATATACTATTTCCTTGTAGAGTCTAGGTTCAATTTTCAAATCTAATGAATAATGGTTTAACAGCATTTCCAATCTGGATGTGAAATATTCCCAAAAGAATTAAGATTATGAAGTAATAGTCATGATGATGCTGTTACAGTTACATATATTAAGTGTCTTTTAAGCTGCAGACTCTTGGCCCAGTTTTGCTCATCTCAGGTTTATTTCTAATAAGAAGCTAAATGACCAGTAATTAAGGCTTAATGAATTACATTATATAATCACATAATGACATTTTTTGAAGTTATTTTTTTGTGTGTTGTATGAGTTCCTTAAAAATGTGTCCTAAAAATGAAGAATACAGACCTTATATATGACCAGGTGTCCTCTTCTGAGTAGCCTAGTTTAAAGAGATAATGTGTCTAAACTGTGCAAATAATCACAGGTCACCTGGATATACATGTGGGTCCATGACTGATCTTATCACCACACACAGCTTTGTCCGTTTTCAGGTTTAGATATTACATTGATTAGCACCAGACTGTTATCACTGAATGCATGTTGCTATGCCTCACATGACTCAGACCTTGCATGTGAACTCCAAGCACACTGCTATTGTGCCACTGATGTTTCCCATACCTTGGCAGCAGAAAAATATAGGAAGCCAATTTGGTGACTAAGAGGATGTCTGTCAGTTAAATAATCAAATTCAGGAAAAGTAAGATCAGGGCATCTTGTACTTTCCAGATTCAGTATAAACAAAAAAACTCAAATTAAGGAGTTGCAGAATAATAGCTCTGTTGGTAAAATGGATACAGAATATATGACTTTGTTTTTATGGTCAGAAATTTATATTTATGTATATATGTGTAATATGTAGTTCACAATTTATGCCCACAGCTGTTTGCATTGGAGTGTGCAGAGTGTGTACCATTGACGAAACTGTACAAGAAAATGTGTTAACAACCAGCCTTTGATTCAGATGGAGAATGGAAATTAACATTCTGCATTATGCATTTGTAATCTAAATACAATTAGAAAATGGATAATGAGGACATTTTTGGCACTTGGTTATAAAAATGCCCTGGAGCATGTTTGAGAATCGATTACTAGAGTACTATTCCCTTATCCACAGTCTGCTTTGTTAATGATTTATTTCACCTTGTTGCATGTGTTCGCCACTAGAAGTGCTTCTTTGGTCTTGGTTGAACACACTCGGGTTAACGCCGTTATCAGGAGTTTTAAATTGCACTGTGTGAGACATGTGGCATGATGAATTCTGATATGTCAATGTATTGTTTTCAATATGCAGGTGAGGAACAGAATAAAGAGGCGCTGCAAGATGTGGAGGATGAGAACCAGTGAAACATCACAGCCAATATCAGACTCCAGCCCACTCGCCCCCTTCCCAAAGCCCACTCATAAAAGTGGCCACCAAGCCCAAACCTCAAGAATGACATGCAACAGCTTGATGCCTCCATTGTTGTTGTTTTTTTTTGTTTGTTTGTTTGTTTTTGTTTTTTTGTTTTTTTCCCATCCCCCCCCTTCTAGTTGTTTTATTTTATTTTATTTTTTTTATTATCCCTTTAATTGAAACAGAAACCACTTCTGAAACAGACATCAACTGTAATTTCTGATGGGAAGAGCTTAGAGATTTTTGGATTTATTTTTTTTTTTCCTTTTTCTTCTCTCTCTCTCTCTCTCGGTGTGTGTGTGTGCACGCGTGCTCGTGCGTGCGTGCGTGTGCGTGCGTGTGTGTGTGTGTGTGTGTGTGTCCTGGTACCATGTTCCTTTTTTTTAAGTTTATTTGCTTTGTTCCTCAACATTTTATCAGTTGCTGGATATATTTGAGTTTTTCTTAATGTAATTGCAAGATTAACTTTTATTACTATTACTGATATGTCTACTATTAGGCTATTAGTTGTTGGAGCTGTAATATTTGTGTTAGTGCAATTATCAAATGCAGTTAAAATGATTAAACCTTGGAAAGGGCATGTCAAAAATAAAGTGCTCTTTTTGTCAATTTAGATTTTCAGAGCAAGTTTGCAAGTTTCTTTATCCATGTGGAGCAAATGCTTAACATCACAAAGTAGGAGTTATGTAGTGATACTTAGCAGTGGTGCGGACTGTAATTTGTGCTAAAATACTGTATTATGCACATAGGCTGATGGTGGATGGATAGTTGCAGCTCTAAAAAAAATTGAAGGAGCCTTGTTGCTTTTAGAACTTAAAATGCAGGTCTCCATTGGCTGTTTGAAAATATTAAAAAGCACTAATAAAGTTGATTTTAAGCTCTCATAAGTATATGAAATAATCTATCTCCCTTCTTCCCCTAAATTTATATATTGCCTACAATTTCATCTGTACTTTTTGTTCATATTTAATTTGATGCTAATTTGTACTACTACTGGACATTTGACTGGAGCCACAGACAAAGATTCTGTATTAGTGTTCTTCTAGAGAAACAGCATGGAATTAACATTGGAGTTAAAATAAAACTGCCTCAAATAAAAAACTTTTGTCATTTAATTTTGCATGTTTTATAATATACATTTTCCATGCTGATTAAATGGGAAACTTCAGTAAAAGGTAAAACAAACATAAACCTGCTTTTATGTTTTGTTCACAATTGGGCATATAAACGTGGACAAGCTGTTAACTGGAGTTTTCAGAGTTTAGTCTGAGTTTGTGGTGGAACCATTTGAATGATAAGCATTTATTATTAACTATTAATTATTGACCTTTTCATGGTGCTATTAAAGCTTGTACAGGAAGGTTATCAAACGTATGCAACTTAAATACACTCACATGGTAATCAGTTTGCCAATTTTCACTATTCTATGTTCTGCATTCTCGCATGTACATTTTTAAATCGACTGCATGAAAATAAAAAATAATTTAAAAAAAAAAGCAGAAGAGTCAAAACCAGCTCTTACACTTGAGAAGCAACTACTGAAACCCTTAGGTCCAAAATATCTTTTCATGTCAATACCAATACCAAAACATTTATTCATGAATTTTGTAGTATTTATAGGTTACTTTTATTACTCTTGCATGTGTAGCTATGATTTGAGACACTAGCTGACTAGTAAATTTATTTACCTTTAAATGGATAAGTACATCATAATTATGAAACTTGAATAATCTCAAACTTGGAAGCCCTAATTTACTGGAGGTTTGTAAAACTAAAGTTGTGTTCTAAGTGTATTATTGTCAGAATACTACAACTAGCTTACGTACTACCAGCATGATTTTATAACAAAAAAAGATACTGTTACAGGAGTAATTGTGGTGTGATGAACAGATATGCATCAGTGCCAGTGAGAATAAATATTTTATATAACATTCAAAAATGTTCGTCTAAATATCTAAGAATCTGGAAACTGCACAGAGGTCATAGTATTCAAGTGAAGTGGCTTTACTGTTATTTCAACCATATACAGCTGGTACCATATAGAGTACAATGAAGAAATACACAGTGTGCATGTGTGCAAATAGTCACTACAATATTTATTAAAAGAGGAGAACAGGCACAATAAAAGGCAATACAGAGCTGAACAGTATACAGTTATAGTGTGGGTTAGGGAGGTCTCAGGTAACAGTGCAAAAAAAGGTGATAAATAAAAGAATGTTGTGAATGTAAACACACCATGACAGTATTCGGCACCATATCTGGACATAGCAGTTATTGGAGTATCAGGAAGGTAGAATGTATAGAAGTGACAAATATTAAATATTTAAAAATATTTAACATTTCTTTTTTTTTTTTCTTTTTTTAATAAATACGTTGTTAGCAGCAAAAAAATCAGTTAGTCAGCTCATTATTTTATTTCGAAAATAAGTCTTTTATTGTAATGATTTCACTTTTGAAACTTTTTTAAATTAGGTTTGTTAATAGCCAGCTAGATCCTCAAATGGAAACATGGAAAGTTTAAAGCATAAAGTTATTAATAAATTAGTAATAATTACAATTATAATTCAACTTTAATCATTACACTGTTCTCCGATATTTGTTTGTATATTCATATATATAATAATTTTATTCATATATATATAATAATAATTTTAATTATTGTAGTAAATGGATTTCATGTGCCACTCATATGTGGAAAGCAGATCCTTATTTTTTTTAAACCGTTCATGTTGTACCGGAAAAAAAATACCGGAAGTTGTGTGGTTACCGTTGCTTCCTGTCCACCCAAATAAGCCCCTCCCTCTTTTGAGGTTTGCAGGAAGTTGGCAATATTAAACATCTGCTCCAGAGCTAGGTGTAGGTCTCCTGTTCTGTTATGGGACAGCTGTTTTTGCCAAAGGTTTAATGACTACAGGAAGCAAAATAACAGCGACATGTCGTACCCGAATGGACAAAAAGTGTGTTCAGCGGTGAGGAATGCCGTCTGTTTTTTCGCTCTCTTTCTTGTCATTGTGTTTGTGTCCTCTGTCAGCTCTGTCGAGGCTCCTCAGAGCAGCGCAGGAGACCTGGAGACCTATAACACCTACTACAATTATGTGGAGCTCACCCGTCGTCTGAAATCTCTTGCCCAGAGATATCCACACATCGCCAATTTGAGGAGTATCGGACGCTCGGTTGAAGGAAGGGAGTTATGGGTGATGCGAATCACCAAGGAACCATTAACCGACGTGCCAGGTAAACCCAAATTCAAATACGTGGGTAACATGCACGGGGACGAGACGATCTCACGTCAGGTGTTAATTTATCTGATCGAGTATCTGCTTGAGAAGTACGGAGACGATCAGCGGGTCACGGAGCTCGTCAACAAGACGGATATTTATATCATGCCGAGCATGAACCCAGACGGCTTTGAAAAGTCGGTGGAGGGGGACTGTGTTGGTCAAGCCGGTGGCAGAAATAACGCAAAGAACCTCGACCTTAACAGGAAATTCCCGGACCAATTCATACAGATAAACGTGAATGAAGCCGATATCCCCGAAAACACAGCCATGATGAAGTGGATTCTTGACAACAAGTAAGCAGCCTCACCCAGCTGTTTCTTTCAACAACCAAATCACTTACACATTCCTACTGAGTAAATAAAGTGTCAGGTTTATGTTTTTACATGTCTAAAGTGTAGGTCAACTCACAAAGCCATTATATTTTATAGACTGCCTTGTATATAGAATGTAGCGGTTTTTGCACTTTTGACAAGAATTCCGTTTCTAATGTTCCTAAAGTAAGTTTTCTGATAGAAGCACAGCATAAATGATGAATAATAATTGTTGACTCTCAGATGGATTGCAACTTCCTGTATAGCTGCACTATACAGCGTATATACATAGGGTATATACATATGCCATTTACGCTGCACTGTCTGCAATTAGCAATACTGGGTTTAGCCAGTATGTGACTTGCACACACCGTACATGTCTATGAGTTTTCAAGAGTTTGAATCCAGACAACTGAGTTCCCAACTTGTGAAGTCTGAATCTAGTCCAGATTCTCAGACTGCAGAGCCATGTCCATATTCTGAACCTGTAAAGTCTGAGCCATGTCCAGATTCTGAACCTATGAAGTCTGAGCCAAGTCAGGTCCAAAACTCCATACTACTCCATCTTCTAATACTAACCAACCCATGTTAGTCCTCTAAATGTAAATGTTTTAATGAAAACGTTTTATATTTTCATATAAATACTATAAATATTTTTCCTGTACAAGTACTACAAATACTACACTTCCAAGTCCAAGTGTGAGCCATAGGCTTTTTAGTCTGTGAAGTTGCAAGCCAGACGCTTCTCATGTACACCGAACTTTCACTGATGGGTCTATTTTAAATTCTGTTATTATTGTTTCAGGTTTGTCTTGTCTGGAAATTTGCATGGTGGAACCGTAGTGGCCAGTTATCCATTTGATGACTCAGCCTGGCACACGGCTACTGGTGTTTACAGCAGTTCACCTGACGACACACTCTTCCGCTACCTAGCACAAGTTTATGCCAAGAATCATCCCATCATGAAGACAGGGGAGCCCAAGTGTGATGGAGAACCTGGTGAGACATTCAAGGACGGCATCACTAACGGTGCGCATTGGTACGACGTTCCAGGTAACTGATATCATTTACCTCGTCTTACAGCTTGCTTAAAAAATTCTACTTGGGTTTAACAGCATATCTAAAAGAAGTCGAGAAGTACATTTCCCCAAAAAATAAAGCCCTCAGGTGTGATTATAGAAAGAGCAACATGATCTTGCTTTGACCAGAATTTACTACCAGTAGAATATATTGTCAACAGTATTGTAAGAAAACCTAAATATATATTTTATCAAAACCGTGTTTTGTTTAGTCTGCTTGCTAACCTTGACTTGGGGTCAGCCTGTAAAGATTATGTAGTGAAGGAGCTGGTTTGACAAATGCAGTGGAAATATGGTCAGTCTGAATAAA
Organism: Bagroides melapterus; assembly: GCA_028566695.1. Lineage (NCBI taxonomy): Eukaryota > Metazoa > Chordata > Actinopteri > Siluriformes > Bagridae > Bagroides > Bagroides melapterus. The sequence goes on from JAOTRN010000051.1 coordinate 12,823,291, forward strand.
ATGTCTGAAACCATACTAGTTAAATGTGCATTTGCATATTAATTTTACACAAAGAAACAGGAAACGGACATAAATATAAACAAAAGGGTTTGTAATCAGTTTCTTATATGATGTTCCTGCACTCATCAAAACAGAGAAGAACAGTTTGAAAATTTTCAAATGACCTTATTAAAAAAAGTATCAATAACACGCTTAACCTTTTTTCTCAGTACACTGGCATTTCCTTGTAAACTTTTGGCACAGTTCTTTCAACATTCTTCACTTTCTTCCAAAGCTATTATAATACGATTTCGGGCAAATAATGTCATAGCCAAGAGCTATATGGCACAGAGGGCTTATTATGGTTATTATGAAAGCACTGAGCAGTCTCACCCTTAAATCCTT
>JAOTRN010000051.1:12863395-12880436 GCA_028566695.1 Bagroides melapterus
AAGTCTGTGTTGCACAAAGTCACCGTTCAAAATGAAGATAAATTCATGACTGCCAGAACACAGACACCGCACTCGATCACAGATTATTGGTGTGCACAACTTATTAGCGCAAGTAATTAGTGCTGGACGCTATAGACACTGAGAGAAAAAGCTAAACCAGCGGAAAGAAGGAAGTAAATAAAAACACTTTCTGCTGCAACTAAAAAAAAAAAAAAAACGCACAGGCAGCTTTTCCCCTAAAACTTTCCTTGTAGCAGAATTTGACCCTTGGTGTTGTGACTACTTAAAACCTGATTAATATTTTCAGCATTTCTCCAACAATGCTGCAAAATGAATGCAGTCTCAATAAGTATTAGATCATATTGTGTGCACTTCACCTATCGGAGAATGGATCCTGAGAACCTGTTTAATTCCTCTAGTTAGAACCGTATCACCTTTAATGATAAGAGCAAGAGTTTCCGCATTTAGCTCATCCTCAAAGGAAATACAGATTAACAACATTCAGAACATCAGAAATATTTTGTGTCTCCTTGGAATGAGACATTTCTTTAAGATAATTATATAATTTTGATTGTGTTATATAGAAATGCTTGACTTTTTCTGGGTCCTTAACTTTTCCTGCCAGATCGATTTCCTGCCATCAATAGCCTCATCCAGCGAATCAACTTAAGGAAGAGACGGGACTCATTAATTCTGGGTGGAGTTATCGGCATCTGCACCATTCTTCTGTTGCTTTATGCATTTCACTGACTGACAGAGGATCCGATGGCATTTTGGGCTATTCTGCAAGTAGTGGCAGGGCTTGGAGAATAAGCTCAGTAAATGGGACCCTGGAGGCTGCTAAGCAGACTCCCACTTGGCCTAATCAAATAACAGGATTGATTGTGGCCAGCATGGACTACCTTACTTGTATCTAGCACTGGGTTGGATGTGGCTATTACAGCATTTTTGTTTTCTTTAATACAAACATGCTCTTCTGATGGCAATGAAATGGAGACCAAATATTAAAAGAAACCAGAACATTTGGTTGTAAAGAGCAGCCTGTAATACTAATACTGGCTTTAAGGGAAGTCTCTCTGTGACACGGCACCATGAAATTGTGCTGTCACCGTTGATTACTGGGGTAAAGAGGATTTTAATGTGATGGTCCTTTTAGTGAAGGGGATGTTCATCATGTTATGTTCTATGTGATTTAATAAATTATTCATATACACATTAAAAAGTCAAACCGTGGGTATTTGTAAAGTTTTTATTCTGCAGACAAGTACAAAGATTGTTTGGGCTTATGGCCAGTTTTCTGATGAAGAAAACTGCATCGTAGTGCATAGAGATGTAATTAACCTAAACCTCTTCATGTGTTTGCTGTCAGTGAAGAAATGTTCGAAAGATAAAGAGATGCAGCATCATCTGTTTCATCCTGTGAGACTGCATTTCGTGTAGATGAACATCGGCTGAGCCAGGAGAAGACTGAGAGGCGACTAATCCTGTGTCTGATGTGCTGAAAAGAAAGGAACATCTCCAGAAGAAAGACTCAGGAAATCAAGAAGGGCTTTAATACTCAACACCAGGCTTCCCAAGCAAATGAAAACATCTAACATTGGCTATAATTTGTTTATAGCCTTTTTCCACTAAATTCAAATGTACTGGAACTTTTGGCACCAAAAAAGACACCAGACCAGGACCAAAGGTTCAGGTTTATGTTTATGATTTTGGCTCTATTAAAAAAAAATCAGCGCTAGTGTGATCTTTTTATTAGTATTTTTGATGTTGCCAATAAAAACTGGTTAGCTGCTGCTCAAACAAGGGAGCAATGCATTTAATGATGCTATAGGCATGCATCAACACTGTTGCTGGAGTAGGAATATTTTTTTCTTTTTCTGCAGCCAGGAACTGCTACCCAGTTGTGAAATTCATACGATAAAGAAAAGTCGCATCTCTTAATACTAGAGCATATACGGTGCTCATGTGGTGATGCACGATGTGTATGCAACAATCAGTTACTACTTTATCCTAGTCATTGATTTAAAAGGTTCATTTGATTTGTGAGAATTCTTTCAGGAATGGGCAGGAACAGATTGTTGCTACAATCATTTCAGTTTCCAGGTTGCTGTAATGTGAAGTTGTATTGCTTCCTCTCTGAACCTAGTTTCTTTTGACTTCTTGAGTACTCCACAAGTACTTTTCTGACATAATTGCATTTGCCATTTCTTGAGTTGCAGCTCTTATATTGGCTTTGACAGAATTAGCTAAAATCGAAGCCCGAAAATGTTTTGAAGACTCTATTCTGCTTAATGTGATAAAAATCCTAATGCTTATACAGAGAGAGTAAAACTCTATGGATGCACATCGTGTATGATGACCTGGGAAATCTGTAATCATTATTCTATCATCTATACAGATGGAATAAATCTTTAAAAAAAGATTAGTTTAAAATGGTAACCTTTTCCATACATCATGATTAACATCACAAACAAACAGTTCAGTGTAAGAGTTGTGTTACAGTTGGACTGTTAGCTGACGGACGGTGTGTGAATAGTTTTCTGATGTTCACCAATCCTCCAGGGAAAAAAAAGCCTGTTGATGCTACACATCGTTGGTGTCACACTGTCTCCTGATGATGTCATACTTTTGACTCTTGAATCTTTAACTCTGACTGGACACATTGGAGCAGTGGGTTTCAAAGTGGAGTCCTCGTAGCATAGCCAGGTGTTCAGTATGGCCAAAGGTGACCATCACACCCATGTGTTCCTTCTACAAAACGGTTGCCACAAAGTTAGAAGCACATGATTGTATAGAATATCTTTGTATGTTATAGCTTTAAAAATTCTCTTCGCTGGAACTAAGAGTCACAGAGCTGTTCCTGCATGTCAAAGTCTCTGCCTCAGCACTGCCTCATAGAGCCTTAACCTCACTGAACATCTTTGGAATTAAATGCAAATGCAACTGTGTCTTAGACCTTCACACTCCAAATTAGTGTCTGACACTAATGCCCTTGAGGCTAAATGGGCATAAATCCCCATAGCCACACTCCAAAATATAGCAGATATTTACAGAAGTGTGTAGAGGTTATTCTAAATCTGAAATGGGATGTACAAAAAGCACATGTGGGTGTGATAGTGAGATGTCCACAAACTTTTGTCCACAGCTGAAAATGAAAATCACGGTTGTATATAAATATCACAGAACTAATGTGTCATCAGTAAGAGTTCTGGCTGTAATAAATAGATAAAATATTAATGTACACTATTGAATATTGAGTAATATTTGAATTAGTGCTGGGCAACGATTAAAATTTTTAATTGAAATTAATTGTATTGTGCACAAAATTCTATAATGAATTCAACAGAAGTGGATTACGCACTTTTACTGTAAAGGTACTGCTGAACAAAAGTACAATAACATTTGGTTTGCCAACACTGAAAACAATGACGGTGCTTTTTTACAGCAGTAAAATATTTCTTGTAAATACAGACTTCACCAGTGAGAAGAAAATTCAACTTTGTAGTGGAAACAAATAACTTTGATTCTATCAACTTCACCATGTGGAACAGATATAAAAAAAATGTCCATTTAAGAGTTCAGTACCATTCTCCATTTTAATGCTAGTTCTTTTCTGTTCCTCTCTGTGTGAGTGCTGCAGCTGTCTTAGCCCCACCCCAAATGTTCTCATTGGTTGAGACACGTGATGTCGCCTATCCCAAGCCAGTACTGATCAACATCCCACTCCTGTATGTGTATTGAGAGCCAGTGAGCAATGGAATTTCTAAATAATAATAACAAAATACTGCATTAATTAAACAAGCCAGTCCTTAGTAAAAATCTGACATAAAACATGGCACTCAATATATGATAATGCCATTATTTTTTATATATTACTGCTCTTTCAACACAGAATATAGGTTATAGCCAGTATTGCATTAAACTGTATTAGCATACTTTTTTTGTTTACAATAAAGTTCTAGCAAACCACAGCTGCCATGTATTTTTTAAATAATAAAAACCCAGAGCAGACAATAATCCAATCTCATTAAATGTAATCTCATTTAATATCATCTAAAATGTTCATGAAATACCAAAATATGCAAATGTTGTGGTTAATCATTAAGTTTTCTAGATAGGAAATAAAAACTGATTAATGAAAACTGATTATCCAAACGCTCCTCTCTGACCACATCATCTCTTGGTCTTTTCCTCAATATTTTGAGTTGATGCTACTTAAAACTCAGTCTTGCCAACATGCTGCAATGTCTTGTATCAATGGACTTGAACTGTTATCAGCCTCTTTGTCATTAAAGCTACACCAGATTATTAATTCCACAGTTTTACCCAGTTCAGACTGTTAGCTAGAATGTATTTACTTGTAATTATTAAACTAAAAGTGTATTTCTACTTTGTAATTGTGTGAAATTCTTGTAGTGTGTTATAAGAAAGCGACACTTGAGACATGAGAGTTGAACTGTAATAAAGAGACATGACCTCAGCTTAAACTATTTAATCTTAAAAACTTAATATAGGCATATTTACAAAACATAAATAATTGCAACAAAATAATTTAGAATGCATAAATAAATGAATGCATGAATAAATAAACACATAATTTACATCCTACTGTAAAATGCTTAAACATTAAACACTAACCAGATGTATAAACATTCCATTTTTTAATACCACTGATGAGTAGATATCAAGCTGATTCTTACCACCCCACATGGTTAAATTATGAAATAATCAACTTTAAAATAAATTTAAAAAAGACTGAAGTCTAGGAGTGAAATACAACAGATACCTAACAAATATACTTAACACACTACATCTTATACTATGTCTTAATGTGAATAGGTGATGAGCATGAGGTGATGAATAGTGTTTTTATGCATTTAAGCTAACTTGGCCATGCGGCGCCTCATAAAAATCATTATTCCTACAGAGTCGTCTACTAGGAGGGGTCTGGTTGTCTTCATCCCCTTCCTCCCTCCTCCTTATCCCCCGGAACTGCTGAGGCATCATCAAATACCCCACAAATGAAGGCTGGCCAAACACTGCAACCTCTGGGTTAAAATAAACGCGACGTCGGGTCGCAGGAGGCTTATTAGGGGATGAGCCGCTTGAAGAACGTGGCCTCTTCGAAGCAGCTTGAGTTCTTAAAGGGGATTTGTTCCTTGATGGTGATGGGCCCCATATAGGGGATAGGCCTCTCATAGGAGGGGATGGGCTCCTGTCACGGCATGGGCTACTCATGTGCACCTCATGATTATCACCTCCGTCTTCTTCTATCTGGCCAGACCCGTGATCGTCGTCCTCATAATCACTGAGCTCTGTGCTGTAGTAGAGCTCATCTTGACTATAGAGTTCAAACGGGTTTTGCCCCCTCCGTCTCCCTGTGTCAAAAAATACAACCGGGCAATAAGACAATGTCACATCTCACAAAAGGAAGCAGAAACCTTTGTTTTAACAGCACTGCTTCCGTTTTACACGACAAGAAAACCTGACTCTACACAGTAGTTTACACAAAAAGTTTTTACACCAGGTATATCAAAGTAATCTTCCGATATAACAGTACAAACATCCTCAGTATTTAGCTGCATGTAGAGGTATTAGATCACGGCTCCACAGTTAATCACCTCGTACACTCACATCGCTGCTAACCTTTTCCCTTTTCCTCACAAAATACAGGTTAAAACCATATTGTGTACATCTGTGTTTTTGCCTAACTATAAACACATTATTGCCTACCAGAATTTAACAAAACAACTTTATATTTTCGGCTAAGCTGCACTGTACACTGCCAAACTTGCTTTATTTACGTGTATTTATTTTAGCTTAGCTGCTTTTCCTCCCAGACGCTCTCTATTTCTACTTTAACAACTTGACACTGAAGAAATATCTTCCAAACAGTTAGAAGACGTCGCAGATTTTATTTCCTTTTGTAAGTTTATACATAAAGATATGCAAAGAATAAGTGATAAGTATTATCTTTTCTATTTTTTTCACTACCGGCTTTGTTTTTATAACTGATCAAAAATCACGATCCAGGCAAAAAACAGACTTTGTTATTGGACTTTGAATATTTCTAAAATGTTTTACTAAATGGTTTAACACTTTTAAAACAGGTTTAACAATTCGTTAGCTACATTAGCTATGCTAACTAGCCACCTAGCTCATTTTCGGCTTGCTTTTAGTACACTTTTAGTAAAACGTGCTAATGGTACCAGCTGTTTGGGTTAAAGCTACTCATCGGAGTAACTATTTAACTTTAGTCAATTACTAAACTTTGATAATTAGCATGTAGCTAAAAAATATGCCAAATGATACAGATCGCTTTTACCCAAACCAACTAATTATATAAAACAATATTCCTGAATGCGTCCCCGGACTTTTTACTTAATAAAACACCTGTTATGTGCTGAAAAAGGAGAAATTCCAATAACTTACCGTTCCACGGGTCGTAAAGCCCGCTCCATCCGGGTTCGGGATCCACGGCATCGAGCAGCAGTTGGTCTTCCTCCCACATGTACATCGTCGCTGGTGGTGCGGAGTCAGTGTAGGAATAAAAAAGTTTTGATGTAGGCAAAAAAAATCAAATAGAGGTTGTAGTAATAAGTATCGTGTATAATCCAATCTTGCGACCTTCAGAGCCGGAGAATTGTTTGTTTCTGAAAATAAACGTTTAAAAAAATTTAAACATAAACATTCCAAAGCCCATACGAAAGTCCCGTTATTACGTCATACTGCATTTAAAAACCACACACCACGCTAAATATGATTAAAATGTTTAATCGTTGCCCAGTCCCAGCACGCGCACACACACACATATGCATATACACATGGTTTGATATGAGCCATTCAGCAACGGACTTTCAAAATAATAATAATAATAATATTATTATTATTATTATTATTATTATTATTATTATTATTATTATTATTATTATTATTATATAAAAATACACGATCAAATAATTGTCTGCATTAATTATTTAATATAATAACGTGTTAACGTGCTCAGCCCTAATTTAAATAGTTCTTCAAATGATTAACAATTATTCATATTATTAAATATCTTTTCTAGGGGAGGCCCAGACTATAAAAAGTTAAAACCAGTTATAAAAGAGCTGTTGGGCTGTAGTGTGTATAAGCTCAGGCACACGATGTACATGTCTGTCTGTGTTGTGACAGAATGATTTTCCGCTTCGCTTTGCTTGGCTTTGTGATGATAAATTATTCGCCTTTTTTGTATTAACATTTATTTGTTAAGGTACCTGATTAGCAAAAATGAAACACCTAATTCTATACAATTTTGCATATTGATGGCTACTATACAAGGTATGATAGTAGGAATACTCAGAAAACATGTTTTGTTTCGATCTCCATGTGCAGGCTGGTTTGTACCGAGTCAGTCCAGTGCTCTAAAATGTTTTAACACAGACAGAGTCATCAGTCCTGTAACAATGCTCTTTCCATTTGGGGCTTTATCTAAAGGTCACAGCAGCATCACACTCTTTCTGTTTTTCCTCGATATGCTTCCCTGAAATAAAGCTAAAATAAATACAAATATTTGGTGCCATGGCTTTTATTGCAGGAGGGAAGCTCTAAAAGCAAATCATATTACAGTGACTGGTTTGTTTCCATTCATATTTCTTACATGGTTATGTGGGCTGATGGGAAATCTCTTCATTATGATGTATAGTTTATACACTGCTGGATTGTACTTCCTGTGTCATGCCTGTATTGAGGCTTTTCAGTTGCTTAGAGTGAAGAGATGACTAGATTAGAAACAGATGGGCTCATGATGGACAGATTATCAATCCTCTTACACACTGAACTGTTCTTAAAGCTTTCTCAGCAGCAAGATGTTGCTGGAAGATTCCTCAGTTCCACATTACATTTAAAAGCATCAAACACTTAATTTTATTCACTTAGAGCCTCACAGAGGAGTGTGTAGTTTTCACATAATGTGTTTAAAAGTACAGGGAGTGATTTTAAGGTATGTTACAATATGTTTTATAAGACATTTTGCAAATCTCTGCTCAGAGGGGAAACTCCCACACATCCCAGAATTGGTAGAACAACAAATGACCATACTTCAACCAATCAGATCAAAGAGGTGTTTCATCTTTCCCAGTGAATCATGTTGCCCATCAATTCAGGAATGATTCATGTTCATGCACTTATTAAGAGCCTCAAATAATGTTCTCAGGTGACCATTTCAGAAGGCCCAGACGTTTTTTTCAGATGTTATAAGGAAAGGTATGTTTTCAATTCTGATTAAAAATTATTTGATTTTACTTGACTACATATGAATCATTTTCATTGGGTAATTGTTATAGGTAACGTTTTCCAGCCGTGTGTGCTACAATGAGATGTACAGATCAGCACCAGGAGCTTGCATATAAATTGCAAAATCAGCCTGTAGATGTGCTGTTTTACTGATCTGTGCATTCTTCCATCCTACAAACAGACCATGAAAAATAGTCATGCGTGTGGGGTTGTGATGGCGTAAGCCTTTGTCAAAGAAAAACATAATAACCCCTGAATTTGCTGCACTAATGAAAATCTACAGAAGAAGTAATCAGACACGTTGTAGACCATGCAGGTTAACATTTATTCCACCCATGCAGAAGTACGTGATGAACCTACAAAATGAAAATTCATATCCAAAGTGAACTAAGGTAAACCATTGAAGGGAAAACAAAATCACAGTTTTAGACACATAGCAGCACTTGTGCATCTCATCAATATTGGCACTGCACATAAATGTACAGTAAGGACCTGATTTATGAAACAGATATAAGTGAGCTGTGTTCGTCTAATGTTCCACAGCTTAGGGCAAAGCATAGCATTTCTAACTCTTACATTCACACACATTCACACACACACAGTAAGGACAGAAAAACAGTGGATGAGGTAAAATGGTATACAGAATCAAGTGTTAGTGATTCTGGGTGGTTTGTAGATGCTAACAGTCTCTACCTGTACAAAAGAAATCCATGTGAGGAGAATCGTTAATCTGGAGTAAAAATCCTGAAATGCCTCAGGGTATAAAGTGCTTGGAAATCACTGAATGGGGCAGTAAGATACTTGAACATAATGAGAAAGTAGTCATGTATTACATTTATGAGGAAAAAAGCCTAACAGCCAAATCTTTGTGTCTTTTTATTTAACTTCAATTAAGCTCTAAACTAAAAATGTTTATTTGTTTGCCAAGATGCAGGAAATAATTGTTATTTGTGCCACATCAAAGAAAAAATTTGATTTAAAGATTAAAATGGCATTTTTTTTTGTGTGTGTGTGAGATAGAGAGAGAGAATAGCAAACAGATGTACTGTCTGTCTACAGCATGCCTAAATAGTTTGATAAGTATATGGATATATAGCATACGTATACAAGTCAGGAGTCCAAAAGAGCTAGAGTGGCTTTCTGCACTAGTGGTTTCAGTGATTGTGGGTAGAGTTCAGCTCTGAGGGCTTTGGCACAGAGCATGGTGAAGTTGTCCTGCGTTCATCATGCCTCTAGACGTTTGTCCATGCTTCAGCAGGTAGGTCAGATGTGGGAAGGGGATTTGACATGCGTTTCAGTGCTAAGTACTCGCAGCACTTCCAACAGCAAGGCCAAGAGAATCAGTTCATCCATGCCAAGCTCCAGTCATGTCGTATGTGCAATTCACTTTAAATGCCAACAAAAAAGTCTTTCTAAAGGGACTTGATGATGTTTGGCTTTTCACATGCATGTGTTCGTTCTTCGTAAATCGAAAGCTCCAAAATAAATAGCGCAAAACAATAATACCCCTCCTGTTCATAATCGTTTTCATTTTCCTCTGACAAAGTCCATGAGGTCACGTATCATACGGCAAAGCTAAGACTCTCCTGTTTCCCCCTAATTCATTTTATCTTGTCATACAAATCTTTACATAAAATATATGAGATGTGAAGAGATATATTGCAAATATATCTGTGTATCTGGATATTTCAGGAGTAATATAATGTTAGAATGTATCTCAAGATCGAGGTCCCCATCTTGCTGAAGAGTTCAGTCTCATCCTTGGCATCATCATCATCATCATCATCATCATCCAGTTTGTCAGTTTAACAGTGTTTGTTGTACACTAAGAACACTTACTGTTCACTTATAGTTCACCTATAGTTGTGTATTTTTTTAATCAAGCACACATTAACTTATAGCATGCATGTCATTTCTCTGTAAATAGGTCTTACTTTTGCTACACTCCTTTAATTTCTTTTTGTTTTGTATGTCATTTTATAGGAAAGATCTCATTTTTTCTAATTACACAGAAGAGATTTTTTTGCTGTAGATGGTTGTTTCTCGTCAGATGGGTCTTCCCGTACTTTAGCTCACTGTAGGAGAAAGCAGAGACACACTCAGTTATCTATCACTCAATTATCCATTTACTGACCTTCCACATGCTATAATCTCTAAATGTATCTATATTATACGATCAAGCAGTGAGTAGTAACAAGCTACATTCTCAGTGACACTTATATATAAAAACGAGTGATATTTTATGATGCTGTACATTTAATTCAATTTAAGTATATATTGGAAGGTTTTGCTCAATTGTTAATCACATTACTTCTAATTCATTGTTAAATTTAATTTTATATGACAAGATCGACTGCACACAAACTGGTGCAGTGCTCAAAGGTATGTATACTCTTAGGACAAAATAAACACCTTTTTCCCTGCCCATTTTATACAATTACCCAATCACCAAATCATGTGTCGGCAGCACAATGTATAACAGACATCAGAATACAGAAAATATATGATCTCTGTAACTTGGACTATCACATGGTTGTTGATATCAGAAGGGCTGGTTTGAGTATTTCAGAAAGTTCTGTGGTTACAAACAATTAGAGGGCAGAAGATTCTGTCCAGAATGATTCAAGCAGATAGGAAAGCTATAGCAACCCAAAAGAATCGCTCTGTATAACCGTGTTGAGCAGAAAGAGAGATTAATATGTTGAACCTTCAACAGCAGAAGACCTACATACTGTAGATTTGCACATGCTCACTAAAACTGGACAGTTGAAGATGAAAAAGTCCAGGTGATATTTTCCTAGTCTTCATCTGTCCAGATTGCCTCAAATTTCTTCACTGCTTTGACCTTTTGCTGTTGTAGTCTAGTCTCCATCCACCTTAAGGTATGATGTGTTGTACATTCTGAGATGCTTTTCTACTCATATAGAGCAAATTTTTAGATGCCATATTCTTCTTGACTGATCTATACTCCACCCTGCCTCACAGTTCTTCTCTGTCTTTCATTACTAAGCTGTTTCCACCCAAAGAGCCATTTTTTTGCTCCAGTAGGTGTAACCTCTACAGACTATTGTGTGTGAAAATTCCAGGAGATCAAGAGTTTCCAAAATACAGTTTTGGTCTTGCACCAAAAACTATACCACAGTCACTGAGATCATATTTTTTCCACTTTAAGATATTTGTTGTGAAGATTAACTGAAAATTTTGACCTTTGGTGTAAGACTCCTGTTCTCAAATATCAGTCTTGACAGTCTAATCAGTCTTGACGGTTTGTTTAGGCAGTTTATGTTTCATTATATATTGTCTACTTCAGTTTTTGTTTTCAGCTACTGACTAAGAACAAAAGTATTAATAATTTAAGTCTGGTTTAGACTTCCTACCCCAGCTAATGTCTTTTAACAGACTGACATTTTACTAGCGCTGGACCACAAAAAATGACAAACAAGCAAGATAAAGTGGATGAGTGTGTAGTACCTGACACCACAACGTAGACAATAATCGAGACCAGGCCCAGGATGATAGCCACGATGCTGAGTAGGCGAGCCAGGCGACCCAGACGTTTTGCCCCATCAATATCCCCCTGCTGTAGGCTGTTTCTGGACTGAATAAAAAGGACAGAAAGATGAAGAAATCTCACAAAGACCACAAAGTGCTTATTGCTCAAATATGTATGAGTTGCCATTACAGTAGCAGCCTAACAAAGAGCAGCACCTGAACACTATCTTATGCTGCATAAAAATGGATGATGTCATTTTGACTAGGATTTCTTCCCAGCTGAGAGTATGGAATCTCATTATGTTTAGACACAAGCCGGCATTTTGTTCTAGAGAATGAAATAACAGCAAGGTGCTATTATGAGTCCTGCAACAACCGTCATCAGTGATGTGGAGACATGCTGAGCTTCCTGATGACAATGTATTCTCGTTAACAGGGACCCTATGCCACCACTTCCTATTAGCGCTTCAGTGCACTCTGGGGAAAGCCCCTCTAGACTGCATTAAAGCAATCGATACTGAGCAGCACAGCTGGAAAAAAAGCCCCTGACAAAGGCACCTCACCCTACAGCACACTTTCCATACATTCCATTACCCCTATACTTCTGTTTACAAGCACAGTGATGTGATATAACCTTAAAAATCTTTCAGCAGATTCAGAAGAGCAGTAACTGGCAAGAATTTGGACTAGCTGTTACACTGTCGCTGTCCGTGGTGCTGAACCCGGTTTTGGCAAAGTGATGTGGAATGGATGCCTTATTCCTGTAGTTCATTGATGATCTTAGAAGAAATATAAATCATTCTGGTGCATATATCAGGAGTCATCAACTAAATTTGACATCAGGCCAATTTCTTAAGGAATTTCATATCTAGCCACAAGGAACATTGGGCAGAAAAAACATGTGGGGTTTTAACATATAATGTGGTAAATTAAAATATTTAATGAAATAAAATTCAATTGTAATTCCAGTGAAAACTACTTTTAGATATATATTTCATTTTGTATGAATAAATTGAAATTATAAAATGAAGTTTCTTATCTCTTAATCTGGTTCAGTGTGTTTGAGGATGTGTTTGATGACTCCTCCATATAATAACATCTACAGCAGGAAAGCATTATCCCTTTTGTTATAATAAAATGTTATGTATTTGTTTGATCCATGGCACAGATCCATGCCCAGCTTTAGATTTAATAATCAGCAAGGTAATTACTAAACAAGCTTTATAATCTTCTATTTGTACTGGACTGTATACACACCACAGCCCCCTATTATACTCCATCTCAGCATTGCAGGTGTGTTTGCTTAAAGCAGGGGTCACTACAGCAGGGGATTGAATTACCACCCTGTCAAACTGCTCCTAGGAGGAGTGAGGATCTCCCCCCTCACACACCCCATGAGCGATAGCTCTGTTTCTGAGAGGAGAGTGATCCTTTGTCTCCAGACTTTGTACTGAATTTGAACGCTGTATTGCTTATGTGTACTGTATGCACACAATACAACACTGGTGCAGATCACCATATCCATAGCCAGGGGAACCACAGCCCCTGTGCTTGGTTATGAAATATTCTACTTTTATACTACACAGTGTGTATATTTTGGAAAGGGTTTTTGTAAATCACCATCACCACACTGAGTTGGAAATGCTGCAGAGTGGCTCTTATATCTTATCACAGGCCGAAGGAACAAAGCTTTATTGGTCCTCTAGTCCAGTCAGAGCGAAAAGCTACCTTGGTGTCTTGACTCAAGGGAATTCACGTTCTTGAAATACTGTAAAGTAAATTGCCATTTACCTCTCAGACAATTCATCTCCTCTGGTTTATAATGAGTCAGTATCAGGACAGAGCAGATATCTGTATTGTGATGGTTGACAAGCTTTGTTAATATCTTCCATGGTTGGAACTGATCACAGATATATTTTTCTGAATGAGTTTGGACTAACAAAGACCCAGTGCTCTGTGATACATTTACAGCATTCTGCCTGGGTCATGGTGAGTTTTTTTGCACGTGTTAACTATCAAATAAGCAAAAATAACTTCATATGTATAGTTGAGACCAATTATAAACTCTAGATGAGGCTGAGAACATTTTACAAGCAAAATTCACAGACAATGCTGACATGCAATGATGGAATTTTTGCCTCTGAAATTTTCTAGCATAACAGTCCAGGTTTAAGGCACGTCCACTTCAGATTTAAATCTGAATAGAGGTACAGATACAGATACAGATAGTGTTTTACACCCTTACTATAGCCACAATGCAATAAAAGATAAAACCTGACACATAAAGCATTTGATTTGTTTTTTTCCTGTAGAGAGAACTCTTAATAGGTTTACACAGAAACCGTTCAAAAGAGAAAGCTAGGAGGGTTAACCATATATTTTTTTAAATGTGAAACAAACTTTATATTAAGCTTTAGTTTTTCATAACTGTGAGCAGTCTGGAGCTAGCTGCGCAGTAATGTAATGATTTATGTGTTTTTTCTCCAAGGAGAGGATCAGGATTGCCTCCCACAGTGTGATTAATGGATATCTTTATTCCAGGAATATTTTCCAAACGGATTTGAAATTCTCTGCCTCTACTGCAGTGCAACCATTTACGCTTGGTATTTTACGCACCTGACGACACCGTGAGCCCTTCCCTCTCGATACTGGCCTGCTATGGTGAAGTATTTTCTTACAGGATTAAGCCATTAATAATGTCAGGAACTGCCCTGTTAGAGGTCAGAAGCAAAAGTGACAACCAAGTAATAGTTGACTGAAGCACTGGAAGAGCTCCTCAACCACTGACTCAGCTCTCTTACTGTACATAAAGCCTCTGCGGTCAGTACATGAGCAGGTGCACTAGAAACATGATCTCACTGATACTGAGCATCTAAAATGTGATGGTTCAATAGTAGTGGAAGAAATCAGCAAATACATTTTCAAAATGTGCAGCTTGGACAAATTGCTCGATAAGCGTTATCATTTTCCTTAGCTTTTATTTGTTTGCAGCTGCAGAGCTTTTACTTAAAGAGTCATCCGTTGCTGGAAAGGTTCCTGTTCTACTGAGGTGAAAAAAAGGGAGACATGAACACAAATGAGTGGGCTTTGTTGCAGCTCTGATAGCCATAACTCACCGACAATTCTGCCTAGCATGCAGTCTTGTAGCTCTGACTCTCCCTTTATGTCCAACCGTGCTCAGTCCAATAAATGGACTTAGTAATGGGATCCTTTCTACATCTAAGAACTGCAACTTGCAAGCACATCTTACTGAACCAACATCTCTGTAACCAACTGTATTCTCTGCTTTCCAATTTGTCTCAAGAGTCTTTGATAATGCACTAGCCAGAAACACCTTGATAATGCGCTGTCTGTTCTCTGACTCTCTTTTTCTACTACACTGTCTGCAATAGCTAAAATGATGTATAAAGAACTTCTGCTAACATCTAACAGGGTGTAAATTTTGCTTCTGTGCCTGACCTTTGACTTACAACTAACTAACAACTGCAATTTCCCTATCTCTTCTACTAATGAGTTAAAAGGCCAGCTCTTTTTTCTTCAGGAACTCAATCCTCTGATGGAGTAAAAATCCAAAGCCAAAGCCATTTGAATCCTGTCATCTGGTGAACAGGCTCAGGCTGTTTGGATAATTGTGGCTGGTGGTCAAGCCATATTTGCAACATAATATCAGCCATTACAAACAATACAAATAATCATTACAGGCCTCTGTTTGTCCCTCTGTGGGAACTCTCCAAGGTCCTATGTAAAACCCTACACCGGAGTGTTTCTCTTTCAGAAAGCGGTTCAATAGATCTATATCTGGAAGCAAGAAAATGCCTTTAAGAGATGTAGAAGTGTGGAAAAGTGCTAGAAACCATCCTCCTGAACTCTTGTATCATATCATCATTTTCCCCCAGTGTGTCAGTGAAAAGTAGAGCAGATTCTAACTTTACTCATTTGCAGCAATTTACTGCATGCACATGATACTGCTGATACAGCACTTCAAAATAATCTGTCTTTGCATTTCTCTAGAGAGACAACTCTCCATTTTCCCTGTAGAGACAGAAAGATAGGCACAAGGACAGCAATGGCAGAGTGATCCCAGAGTGAAGGTTTGGTGTACACAGGGAAAACAAGAAAATAATAGTAAAGATAATAGTAACGATAGTAAAAAAAAAAAAAAAAAAAAAAAGACTAGTTAATAGGAAGTAATGTTTAAACTCCAAATGGACCACTGGCTAGCTATGACTGGGAATCCTCCCAACAGGAAATAGATAAATAAAGAGAAGGATAAAGGATAGAAAGGAGTTTTCCTTTTCCCCATTTAAAGATCCAATTTCCATTATGCAGATATTCGATTTCCCTCTTCTTCAAGTGTTTCTTTCAGACTAGTCTGAGTGGGCATTCCCATAAATAACTATTTCTGATTCACTAACATCAAGGAAAGACCATTTGGTTCAACATCGCTTAACAGAAAGTGGAGTCATTTCTCTCAAAACCACACACACACACACACACACACACACTCACAGACACACACTCTCTCACACACACACACACACACACAGAGCCCAGGCCAATGCATGGAGCCGCACCCAACACTACCATCCTGACTCTTACACTAAATGAGAGGCTGTAATGATTCCCTGTTGGAGACTGCAAGAATAAATTATTACAGTGGGAAAGACATTATCTTGGCACATTTTAGATATTTGATATAAGCAGCCAGGGCTTGCTGGTGGCCAATGCAGTTTTTTTCTACCAACAAAACTGGCTTATATTACATATATTTCTCTTTGAAGTTTTACAGACGATCCAGGCCAGGATTGTACTAAAAAATAGTAAAACTCTAAACGATGTTGCACTTTAGAACTTCATAAGAGATGGTATCTTAAAAAAAAGTGTTCATCCTAAAGTGCATGAAATTATTCTGAGAGTCATTCTGCTTAAGGTTTGAGCCCTGAATATGAGAAACAAGGTTCTCTCAGAGAAAAGTACCACTCCTCATAGCTCAAGTGGGACCATTAAGAGTACGCTTTTCGTATCTTTGTACCTTATTTAAACTAAAAAGGTGATGTAGTATAGCTTTAAGGTTTTATTCTAGGCAGTTATAGCAATGTATTTACAGCTTTTTAAAGGTACACTATTTGCAAGTTTCCAGATGAAAATGTATATTATTTTTTAGTAGAGAGTAATTTTTTTTATGATAGTAAGATTTAATAAGTGGTTGATGCACAGTTGCTTCTATCTATTACTACTACTACTACTACTACTACTACTACTACTACTACTA
>JAOTRN010000051.1:12923483-12939904 GCA_028566695.1 Bagroides melapterus
TTATGAGTATAATTTTTAAGGGTTCGTCTGAATGTTCTAGAAATACAATCTAGTCTACCGATGACCCTTTGCCTCATACTGTAATCAAATACACTGACCATATTAGTCTTTCCCTTCCTGTACCGTTCACATGACTGAAACCGGAATGTGATCTGTTCCCTTAGTGGTTTCTGATGGTATATGTAGCAGGATGTGAGTGTCCTTTCTCTCCCAGGTGAAACTCAATCCATGAAGAATGTGAGCAATTCCTCATAGAGATGCAGCCTAGTTGGCTCGGACTGCACAGAGAACACAGAGGTGACTTGGTATCCACTGTTGGAAGAAAAAAAAAGGAATCCTTCACATAACTGCTGATTCATGCTATGTAAAAAGCAGCAAAACTTACATATTTCCTGATACTAAAAGTCGGACAGATGAAGTTTCTTGGCGTGGTGCATTTTTTTGTATTACTAATTTCGAGAGATATGATATCACATGATAATTATTTTATTTTCACATCATTTATTAAATGAAAATGATAAAAGGAAATACCTCCTATCACTGATGTTATACAATATTAAACATATGTATAGATGTATAAAAAGTATGATGCATAAATTGCAACAATCAGCTGTGGTATTGATTGCTGTCCTGTAACACCACTTCCTGTAGTGTCTTATTCATTGTATAATATGTACATTAAGATGGATGTACAGTGAGAAGCTGTGCATTTAACCCTCACTTTGTAGAGCTGATAAGAGTTTAAATAGTGAAATCTATTTGAATTGAACGTTACAAGTGCCCAAGGCTGCTGTCAGGGTGTTGGGTTACAGTGTGACATGCTGCAGATTTAAACTCTGCCCAGGGCAAATGCCTGTCCCACTTAAACACATAAAAGTCAATGTTCTATGAAAACTCTGATCTTAGAAACACGTAGCTAAGGATTATTAATAGGTTATATGTCAATGTGTGTGTTTGTGTGTAATTATTTTATTGACTACAAGCCTAATAAGTACAATAATAAGTGTTAAGGATTAAAGCTGTACATAGTAAGTCCTTCTAGAACGCTAATGTGTGTAACTTCTTTTTTAAAATAAAATGTAGGCATTTGTAGATCTTTATGATATATGTACATTCATCTTACTCTTATCTTTTCCATGCAAGGAATAATCACAAACAAAAATAGTAGTTGTACTGATGCCTGATCCCAGGTCTGTGTGTTAGTGTGAGAGAGTTTGGTTTGTTTTGGGAGTGGTGACTAAAGGAGCAGTACTCTGAGACCTTCTCACACGGACATAATAAGACATAACATTTCACAGGAAGATATGGGCTGTACTTTTCTGGTATGTGAGTGATTCATAGTTTTATCGTTAGGAGTTGAAGTTCAGTCCTATGGATTGAAGAATGGAAGTGCAGGATGCTTGTCTCGCTCTATGGTTCCTTCTAATGACTGGGGCCTCGAGGACAGACTTGAGATGATCTGTTGCAGTTGCAATGTGCATGTTTCAAGCTAATTATTAAATGAAGTCCTTATTTCATGCCTCATGCATGTTAAGCAGAGAAAATACTAAAACCTGCATAAGACAGGAACCGACACTGGGACCTTGCAGCTTGGTAACAGCCCTGTGGAATCTAAAGATCCTGTTTAGTCTTTTGCAATGTTCAAAGCTCATCTGTTGTCAGTCTCTAGTCATGCTATGCAGGCACAAATCTGCATAATGGAAAAAAGATCTGACGCAAGTCTCCACGAGGGAGTGCAATTTCTCTACATCGGGACAGGGAAGTGCAAGACAGCTTGTTTAAGCATCACCAGCTCCTTTTTTCTTCTCTCGCAATCATCTGTAAAATGTGATTCATCTGCAATCAAAGGAAGATGAATGTAAGATCCTTGCCCCAGTTTCTCCACTGATCTGGTCTCTTCCTGCCCAGCAAGACAACATGTCACATTGCATTACATCTTCTACTGACTGCGTGAGTCCTGCCCAGGGGAAAAACATTAACTGGCATGAGAGAGAGATATTTTTAAGGTGACCCCACCTAGTGTGCCTGCGTCATGCTCATGTTCTGAATTTGCCGAACTTGCCGAAGGCCACAGCAAATATTTGCAGCTTGAGTTGGAAATAGTCACACCTGGATAGTGGAAACAAGGAACAGCTTTCGTTACAGGTCAAACAGCACAGGTGTTATCAGTGGTGTGAAGTAAAGAACACTCCCAGAGAACTGGAAATAAATCCAAATAAAGACAAAAAGCATTTTCTACTCTTCTTTGTCGTAGTGAACAGAACTAGTTTAAATTAAATCTAAGATCCTGTAAGTGGAAAATCTGACATTCCCTCTGGACAGTTAAACTTTGATTCCCATGGGATTTATGTTGTATTTTGTCACTAAATTATACTCACCAATTGTCAGATCATTGTTTTTATTAAACTGGTGATGATTGAACCCATGAGCGTTGAGTCATGAAGGCACATGCACAGGTTTACAAAAAACTGGAATCTCCTCAGCTGTTTAAAATTCAGGCACATAGTCAAATACTAAATATAAGATTCCAAGCCAAACATGAAGGGACTGCATCTTACGTGTTTGAGTGTGTGTGTCAGTGTGTATGTCATGTCCTAGTTGGTTTTCATCAGTCTGAGATAGCTGCTGCTATATTAATGCAGCATAAATATAAATATAATACAAACTTTGAAAGCATTTTGGTTACCTTAAAATGGACTGGAAACTTTAAAAAAAAAATCATAAACTCCTGTGAATTCATTTACAGCCATGATATCATGGTTTAAAAAAAAAAAAGGAAACAAGGAACAGCTTTCGTCTACAGGTTAACAATCACATGCTATCTTCCCCAGTGAATTCCAGAGTGAAATCCAAAATAACAGGAAATAGCTCCATATGAACTCAAACTCTTTTACTGCTCAGATTTGTGATACCTCGGTCAAAGATATGCTATAAAGAAGAAAAAATTAAGTAGATTTTAAATTTTCTTTTTAGGTTTTTAGCTCAGTATATTGAAGCAGTTAAGCCAGACAAAAGTCTAGAGAGGCGAAAAACATTCTTCACAGCTTTAAGTCTGTCGATCATCATCCTGTCACCTTTCAAATGGTGCTTTTAAAGAATCAAAAGCATGTTAGGCAACTACTGAATTTCAAATGAAAATAAAACCGAATTGGTTCTTGGTACTTGGAAAATGATGGCACTGTACATGTGAGATGAAAATTTATGTATTTATTTATTCTTTAAATTTTAATTTAGTTTCTTAAATTTAGTTTGATTTGCAAATAAAGAATCCTGAATAAAGGAATAACGATTTCTGCTATACTAACACAACCTCTATTCTTATTTCTTCTCTTGCCAGAGTAAAGCACTTATATAAATGGAGCTGAATACAGGCAGTTGTAAAAAAAAAAAAAATGCTTGGCAAAAACTAATATGAGTTCTCAGAAAGTTTAAGAGCATTAGACAGTCCACTCTTTAGCTGCGCTCCGTTTGTTTCCATCTACCATGTTCAATCAGTTTGATTCTCCACTAGATGGCACTGCGAGCATATTAACATTTCCAACGTAGTCGTTTATTCGTCTCTCATGGATTATATCACAAGACATTACATTTTAACAATATAAAATATCCAGCTCATGTTTGTCCATATTCTGAGCTTTTCATTGAAGAAGCTTTGGAATATTCAAATAAAATCTTGTTAGGATTTGGATCAATTTTACCTCGACTGAAAGACTTAACTATTATTATCATGATCTCTTCTCTTTAAAGGGCAAGTCAATTAAACCCTTTATTGTCCTTCCTGCACTGGCCATTTGAGCAGATTTTAAATACATACACGTTTTATAAATAACATGATATTTATATAAAAGACTGATTTCATTGCACTGGTGTTTTGATTAAAAAAAAAAAAAAAAAAAAAAAAAAGTGCAGCAGACTTGACAGGTAATTTATATTTCCTAAAAGAGGAACTGATAGGTACAGGGGTCAGTGAAATTTACCAGAGACTGACTGCAGTCTAGATCTATATTACGGTAGGTCTGGTTAAATAAAAGCATCACCAAAAAGAACTAAAAAAAAAACACTTGAAAAGAGCTTGAAAAACATCACCTGATGCAATTGATGATTTTTTTTTAATTGTATAAATTTGTACAAACCTTCACATACAATACAGTTTTAATGAAGAAAAAAGTAAATCTCAAGTATATGATTTCAGATCAATTATTTTAATTAACCTCCTTCATCAAGCATATAGATAATTTAACAAAAAAACAGTTATAAATTGTTAAAATTTAGAAAAGCTGGCACATCAGTGTATTCAGTGACAAACGCAAGAAGAACTCTATAACCCTGCAACCTTAGTGTGTCAAAAAAAAAAAACAGTAGTTCTGACAACTACTTAACGACACAACATTTCAGACAAAAGGCAATTATAAATATCCCAGCAGTCTCACAGAATTATAGCATGAATGTATTGACCTTGTGATAACATTGCTCAGCTCAACCAGCTCATTGCTCCACCTTCCAGAAGCTGCGCATACTGAGAGCGTTACCTCATGGAAAATTCTGTGTTTATCATTTTACATGCAGGATGTTGTAATGGCAGTGAGATCAGCAACCAACAGCCGCCGTCCAGATGAACGTAAGGAATAGATGAGGGAATGGGATACAGGAAGCACCATGTAAATCGTGGAACACAGAGTTCTGTTACATGACTACTTCTTTAGCTTTTTTTAGTAAAGTGCTCAACTCATTCATATACCTTTTATGTTCTGATATATTTCTTTAAAAAACCTTCTCCATGCTGTGTCAGTAATCATCATCTGGTGTAAGACCTCTGCCAGTTGTAGATGGTGTGGATGTTGTGTGAGCAGACCGGTAACGTTTTGTAGGTGCTCACGCTGCGATGGCGGAAAGCCTTGGCACCCAGGTTCACACCACGACGTCTGGCGGTCACCTTCGCTCGCTCTTCAGCGGCAAAGAAGTCGCTGGTTGCTCTGAAGAACTCAAGAACGGATTGGTGGCTCCAGAGCACAGCGCCTTCGTTGGCCGTGGAGAATCCACAGTGGCCTCCGCTTTCGGTCAACAACAGGAAGAAGTGAGGGTTGCTCTCGAACAGCTCTACGGGTAATGTGGCCCGAGTTTCACCACGGATCGGATCATCCTGGCTACACACACACAGTACAGGGATTGCCACCTCATCCACGTCCCTCAGCGCGTCATTGCGTTCCCAGTACGCCTCCCAGGCTCCTTCAGCTGGCGCCTCCTTCAGACCAGACTGACAGAACAGCACCTGTTCCATGGCCTTGAGTGAGCGGCTGGAGAACAGGCTGTCGACATGGATCAGCTCCCCCAGCACTGTTCTGTACCTGCAGGGAAATTCCAACCCAATCAGTAAAGATTTTGTCCAGATGTAAAAGCAGGCTTCCATCTTTAAAAATATGTAATATGTTATTGAGCTGACTAATCAGAAGCATTGCAGAAATCAATAGCGCTAGATCAACATTGTCAGTTAGCACAGCAGTTCTACAGTTATACAAAATTTGTCAGTTCTCCTCCACCCAATCATCCCAACTTCTGTACGTATAAAGGCACTCATAATAAACATTTGCCAAGTGCCAAAATAATAGAAATCGATGAATTTACTTGTACACTGTGGCCAAAGAATAAGAACAACATAAAAGTCAACGTTTGTACTTTGTATTAGCCAACGTACAAAAAATTGTTAGTTAAATCTTGGAGTAATATTAAATGTTTTATAACACTTCTGTTGAATTCTCAAATCTGATCAGAATCAGATTGTTCAGAAAGTGATTAATTTTCCTTAACAGCAGTTCTGACAGCAGTGTCAACTGTACATCAGAGCACAGGTTTATATGAAATGTGCTCTTTCTAATACTTTATCCTGTATGGTTTATATAATAGTTCTCCATTAAATGTGACAAACTGTGTTTTGATACCAGGAGATAACTTGTCTGGCAGATGTTCTACATTAAATACAACTATAAAGGGTTAAAAAGAATGATGTTCCTTAAAATATTAAAAACAATAAACATTAGCAAACTGCTGTGAAATAAGGGGTATAAAACACATTAGGGTTTGCTGTTCTTGAAAAATAATCAACTTTGGCTTTGGTAATAGTTTTGTTCAGGGTTCATCACACCAATATTATTTTCATAAAACAGCTTCAGGTTTCATTCCTTCGTATTCTCTGGTTTCATCCCATTTTACAAAAAGACCTGCTAGTAGGCAGATACACTAAATTGCCTCTAAATTGCTTATGGATCCAGTGTGACCTCAGTCTTGCATAGCCAGGCCTTCAGACTGACAGCAGAAGGTCTGGACTGCACAGCAGCTTTTATTGGCCAAAGACCACCCAAGAGGGCATCTGCTTGACATGTAAAGCAACCAATTACGGTTCGTTTTGTTCACCATCATGATCAGGGATTTGAAAATGTAAAGTCAATGTCTATACAAAAACAAACTGGTGTGCACCCACAGACGGTTCATTTTAAAAAGTCATGCAAATTAAATGTGCCTATACTGTGAACTTCACATCATTTGGAAAATCCAGTATTTAGCTGATCCTCATAAGTGCTCACTGTCACAGTTGTAAACACGATGGCTTCCATCTTCCATGAAAAAAGATGACTACTTTGAATTTTGTATGCAATATGCATCAGAAGTTGGTATGATGCCTGAGGATGACGACTGTGACCTTTACTGGGATAAAGCAAATACTGCAGATCAACGAATTTCAGCCTGTTTTAGATAATTGACGTAAAGTCAAGTAATTGTTCTTTGTTCAAATGAAAACTAGTGTGGAAAAACACATTGGGTGCATTTTGGTACGGAATGATTAGTTAGAATGAAAAAAACTGTTACAAAACTGGCAAAGAGGAACAGTACACTACGGAATAAAATACACTATAAGATTCTGGATGTAGAGGTCACTTTTTAAAAAAAAAAATCCAGGAAACCAAACAAATGAAACAGTCTGTTATTTCTATTTCTAACATCATCTGTATTAAAAACCATACATAAAATTCATACTAATATTGTTTTTGGACATATTGGTTGAAATTGTTCGTTTTGTGATTGGTCACACATGACCAGTTTAGTGTAAGATCAACTTCCAACAGCTGAATCCAATGATATTGTGGTTATATATAAGAGCAAATCAACAGAGCAGCCAGACATAATGTGCCAGAAATAATTGTGTTTCAATCAGCTGGAGCTGCTTTGTATTTGATTGCTAATTAAAACTGTGAGTTAAAAGGATCATTTCGTGCTCAGCACGGGGCATGTATTTGAGAACTAAGTCAGTAACAGTTGCAGCACATCTTTTTTGAGTGTTGAATATAATGCATATGCAATATTTCCGTATTACCAGCTTTCTCTCTTCTTTAAATTTGTGACAATTCTTCAACTGAATAAATGCCCATCATAATGCTAAATAGTTTTTTGCTCTTGTTCTTTAGCCTAAGTATAGAGGTGTATTTCTTGATTACTATGAATGTTTGCTTTAAACATATCGGTCTACAGAAGAGTAGTGACACCAGCAAGGCCCTGGCATAATTGGGTGTATGTATGCAAGTGTGTGAGGCTCAAGCAAAGGAAAATCACATTGAAAATCCATGAAAAGTTTATGACTACTGAATTGGTTACGGCTGGAGATTTTGGTTGGTAAATTATCCATTGTAAAAAATATCCAGTATTCCATGGCACAACTGCTACCACATTAGTGTGACATGTTGTGGCTGTGCTGAGAATGATCCACTAACCAGATAATATCTAGTCAGTTCCATTAACATTGATGGATGAGGAGGAACTGGCAAACTGCACGTAGCAACAGATGGACAACGGGCACTACTCATACTTACAGAGCGCACCTTTATGATAAGTGTACCTAATAAAGGTACCATATTGTGTGTGCTTGTGTGTGTGTGTGTTACAAAGGATTTTAGTTTTTCCTTGCCATTCTGATGTTCATTAGCAGTTTTTGAAATAAAGTGGTAGGTAGGTTTAACATGCATGTCGGAAGTGTTTCACTTTACTATACCTGCTAAGGCAGACCTTCTGATAGAGCAGGAGGACCCAGTGGAAGGGCCAGCCAGGACCACTCTCAAACCAGCTCTGACAGCGGAAGATGGGCGACAGGCAGGCAGCAGCAGTCATGTAGCTGGAGGAGCCACACTCTCCCAGGTAGGATAGGAGAAGTCCTGAGCCTGTGCTCTCACTCACTGCATAGACACGGCCTGCTGGCTGGCGGTAGCGGATGTAGCGTACTGCCTCACGCAGATCAGCTGGGTCACCAAATTCTTGTAGTTTGATGGTGCTTAGTGGTGTACCATTCTGACTGCGCCGGTTAAACACCACTGGGAGGTAGCCATGATTCAGAGCTGCCTCACAGAGCTGTGGAGAAAAAGCAGACACCGTTATATGCCAATCACATGGGGAAGAGTAATCTAAGAGGCATCGCATGAACAAAGATGAGTCTTTTCCACATGTTTTATAGCCTTGAGAATAGAAATATTCCTCAAAGTATGTGTGTGTACTACAATGTATAGAATTCTTTATATTATAGTTGTGTGTGTGTGTGAACGCATGTGTGTTTGAAAGATTCTTTTTATCCTGATGCACAATACTGCCCCAGATTTATTTGAAACAAACAAACCATTGAACCGTGTAATTGCAGTCGATGCTGCTCAGTATTTTTTCAATGTAAAGCAGGCACATGGGGAATTCTGTCAAGGGGCTCAAGACTCAGATAAGCAGCACTATTGCTTTACACCACATTCCTCACATGTTCAACAAGCCAGAGAATCCATAAAAATCAAGCGCTCAGTCAACGAGACAGAATAAGGTCAATAATGGACTTTTATTTCAAATGCTCACCTCATTACATGTCTTCTGTACAAGACAGAATTGCTACAGTTTTGCTTGATGCAGTCTATCACAGTTAGAAAGACCAAAGCAATATTGAATTTTTGTAAAGTGTCCCTATAAATGATCTTTTTTTGGTGGTATGTATGATGATAGTTCACATGCTGGTCTTTCCACCATAAGACCCATCTAAAACACAGCAGCAGGATTTTCATGCATGCAAAATGACACCTTGTACCATGGGCAAAGGTTAATAACCTACCAGTACAGTATATGAAACAGAATGCAAGTTTCCATGCAAGCACAGGAGAGAAAAAAACAGCTGATCTAAACCATTACTATGATTCCTCCACCAAAGAAATCCCTGGTGTACTTAATTTAATAAAGCACTCTTAGGTTCTATTGATTTTTTTAAAACAGTGTCTTTTGAAAAAAGTATATAACTAGATGTATTTAGCTAATATATTTTTGTTATACTGGAAATTCCATATCACTGGTGCCTGTGCAACACTATCTGCTCTTCTATACAGGGAAGGAAGAACAAATAGAAATCCAAGTAAAGTAAGAGCAGTAAATCAAATAACCACAAAGACATGAACAAGCGGATTTTACTGTTTTTTTTTCTTGGCATCAATCAGATCCCAAGGAGGCTGAGCCAAATTCAGAAGTCACTAAACTCATTACCATCGGATTTGTACACAAAGGTATGTACAAAACAGTTTTCAAGAATGCTTTGGACCAGGAAATGAATGGAAACATCAAATAGGGAAACCTCAATGAGTGAGCCCTTAGGCTCAATTTTTCATATGCTATTTTGTTATTATCCTGTCCAAAAACAATTTTTCAATTGGCAAAGCAGCACCACAGACCTGCCAAGCAAAATTAAGATAATGGCTTCCACGTTTAGTAACCTGAGGTGAAATTTATATTAATTTATTATTTATTTATAAATAAATAATAAATTATCATTTACTTATCATGATCTAATAAGGAAAAACGTAATTGGCACCTTTGAGCAACAATGACAATCATAACAGTCAGGCCTATGTGACATGACTGCTACTGAAAAAAAACAAACAAAAAAAGAAAGAACGAACGAACAGCACCCCACATTTCCTCTTGCCACACTGTCTGGTGCACGCCAACATCCACAGAATATTTCTGCATATCATTTCATTACAGGGAGACTGTTAGGCTGTGAGCTCACTTTGTAAAGACTGCAGCCTTATGATGCAAGTAGAGCAACGCGATCCAAATAAAATAAACGCACAGCAGGGTGTCTCCAGTCTCTGTTGCAGCAATAATCCTTCTTATATAGGTGAAAGGGATTCAGTGACAGTCATTTTTTCATTCATGCATTTTGTATCCGAGTGTGCACTATTTTTTCCCCTGTATTGTACGTTTCAAGAGGTATATCATGTTATTATTTTTCGATATTATAACACGAGGATATGGTCTTTATCGTGACTATAAGCTCTCTGACATGTTATGGCTTTATGACTCTTCACCCTGAGTATTTATTTGCAAAACAAAATAAAGGTCAGCTAACCATACTACAAAAATACCAAGCAAATTATACCTCAAACTGCTGCTGTCGAGAGAGCATGCTCGCTTTGATAGAATTTGGAGAGCAACCTTCTCATACACAGTGATGAGACCTGATATTGATTTGAGATGAACAACGTATCCGGACAAGACTTAATGTTATTACCTGCAATACGTTCCTGGTGAGCTTTCCGAAAGAGTTGGGAATGATCAAAAGGATGGGGCTAGAGGAATTGCTGGAAGTCCTCCTCCTCTTTGGACCAACAACAGCCCAGTCTAGAGCTACCAGGCCGTCATCACTCAGCTGTAAATAATCTCGGATGAAATGCACGGCGCAGCCGTGCGGCCAGAGAGCACCCAAAACTGTCTGCAAGCACGGACTCGCCCGCCAGTGCCACGCCGGGCTCGATACGTATTTACAGAAGCTCGAGCAGTGTTTGAGCAGGTATTTGGCGAGTGCCGAGGGTTTGCAGACGAACGCGACAGAGGTTGATGGTTCACCTGCCGGCTCGTGCACTTTAATAGGCTCTGTCCCAGTTGCTGGCTTCGATGCGCTCCTCTCTCCTCGTGCGATTTCAGGCCCCCTTAAAAACGCTCCCAAATGCTTGAGCACTGGCCAGACCGTGGCCACCAAGAGGAGGACACAAACAACGCCGATCCATTCCAGCATTTGAACGGCCTCTCAGAACGAAAACAGAGAAATCCAGCGGCGGTGAAAGAGGAGGTGGGGTTCGTTTAAAAAAAAAAAAGACACCGATTCACCAGAAGCGTAGAAGCCAATGCTCTGAATCCATTCCCTTTATGAAAGCGCGCTCCATGCGCTCAAACCTCTGTGGGAAAAGTCGCGAGTGCGCTCTCTGCTTCTGCAAGTTCAAACAACTTTTCGAAACTGATGTCTTTTACTCTGTCGTATCCAATTAATTAGGACTGATAATTTCTAGAGAAAAATAATCAACAATTGTATACATGCAGCACAAATATGCGTTTTAAATCAAACCTGTATCCTCCGTTGGCGCCATTAGGTTTTGAAATGCCGCGTGCAGTGTGTGTGTGTGTGTGTGTGTTTGTGTGTGCGCGCGCGTGTGCTGGAGCTCAGTGCAGGAGCTCGTCTCACGCTGTCAGCGTTTTTAAAGCCAGCAGCAGGCGCCTTTCTCTCCACCATGCAGTATGTAGCATACATCTGTATAACGCCATACGACTGCTGTTGCTTAATCCATTCCCTAGTCGACATTTCTTTTAAATCGCATCCAAAAATTCCGCGAAATCATCTCTATCATAAGCAAAGTGAACTACGCTGTTATTTTCCCCTTTATATTAATAGCTTTTTCCACAAATTCAACACAATTATAATTAGGGCTTTTAAACCATTTGAGAAACGTCACATTTTAGCTAAATATTTTGACAATAATGATTTCTAGTTGGGCGATGGTTTGATTTTGTATGAAATAGCATACGTTTGTATACAATACACAGTATAGGGCCCTGGTGTAACTGGACTAGCAGAGTGAAGTCACACCTTTCATATAAAGATAAAAGTACACCAATATAAGCTTTAGATTTTGTTTTTGTTGGTTTTTTGTATTAGCATTTTTGTATTTTTGTTTTTTGCATCCATATATTCTGTTATGTTAAATGGTAAAGTAGTTTATTTAAAAAATTGGAACAGCACCATTAGTGGTCGTATGAGAAAGACACAACAACATATTAAAGAAGTGAGACAGAGGCTGATTTTGTTTTAGACCAGACAGTGGACTCATGCAGCACACCTCCTAGATCTCCATTTATGCTGATTTTTCTTTTAAACTCATATCACAGACACATCAGGAAAACGTCATCAACTCTGTAATGAACATGAAGGATTATTTAGTCATACCTTTAATGCCTATAAAGTATAAAATAAAGATATAGACAAACACACTGATCAAACAAACTAAAAATATGTGAAAGGACAGATGTCAGAACTATAAGGTTACAACCTTTCTGTTTGCTATTCAAAGGAAATGCTGCATAAATCTAGAGGTTCACAGCAGATTTGGCACAATTTAACATCATGAATGCTGTTGCTTTTGTATATGTATAAATGTTTACCCCACATAAGTCTTATTCTGCCATCGATGAGATCTCCTGTTTGATCAGTCCTGTTTCTTGTCAGCTATGTATAGATATTAGATTTGAGTCTTTCATTTTATTCCACCCATTAATAATTTACTGAATGGAGTTTAAACTATTGTCTGCTTTTTTTTTTTACATTCTTTATGCACAGGAATTCATTATTTGTAGAGTTAATTTGATATTTGTACACTTACTATTGACCAACAAAGACAGATTCAAATATAAAACCAACATTGGTCTGCACCTTATATGTACACATTTGTTTGCAGTTGTAAATCTTTATGAAATATTTTTCTCTTGTATAAACACACATTGTAGGATCAGAATGTAGAAATCAAACAGGCAGCATTACAGCCAGCATTCTGAGAGCCTTATGTTCTCCTTCAGACAATTCACAGAGGAGGCTTTTTATTTATTAGTGTTCAGGAATCTACTGATACTAAACTAGAAACAATGTTTTGTGCATAAACCGGTCTTTTCATATCCGTTTTATATTCTGTATGAGAGTCTGTTCTGAACTCCTCAGGACTGAGCTGTCATGACTTTATATGCTCTCTGAATTGTAAAATGAGTTCCACAACCCAGTACTTGTCATCTTACTCTATATAATCCTTTGCTGTCAGTCAGTATGCTTTTTAAAACATAATTTGCTGCTCTTAAAGGTAACAGAAAAAGCCATGGGTTCTCAGAATGTCTGTATCAAAAATTCAAAACTCATTCTGGTATAGTGCCTTACAATATTTACAACAGTATGATAAAAACAGTGCCCCTTTATGCATCTTGTTATCATGTATTGCCTCAGTCTGACTTCTTTTTAGAATGTAACAAAAGTAGCCTATAGGTGGCATTGAGCCATTTGGGCGTATTGCAGTCAGAGACGGCTGGCAGACTCATGGCTATTGTTCTCTATTTATTATCACTTTGACAATAGATACCAAAATATCTTCCATTCACTTTTCAACTATTAATTTAAAAAAAGGACAATCCAGGCAGCAAAATTAGTGAACAAACATATGACACCAAGTTTCTGCTTAACCTTTAAACTTATTTTGCTAAAAAGTTCCCTAACATTCAGCATCATTTTCCAAACATGCTTTTTTTATGGGAAAGTATGGATATGAATTTAAAAACAAAAACAAAAACAAGGGTGGAGGACAGGTTTTGAGTTATTACTGCCATCTTTAACCTTCATGAAATATTCCATTAAGGGACTAGTGCAGGAAATCTAAAATCAAACATGACTCACTGATGTATTTTCGGGAGATTCAATGACAATTAGCGCTGCTACACTGAACAGGAAGGGCTTAAGAATGGTCTGTGAAAGAGGCCGGATCACCAACACAGTCCTTGGGAAGACAGTGAAGATAAACAAAGACATGAAAAGACAAAGAGGCTTGAACCTGGAAGGAACATATCCAATCTTTCTGATAAACTGTGAGTGTGACCTCTCTTCTTCTTGGTTCTCCTCATCTTGTCTGGTGAAGAATTATTCTCCTCCATATAAAGTGACAACCCTGTATTGTTCCATTGTTGAACTCTGTACTAGATTACAGGATCACATAGTGGTAACACAGACTCATGTTGCTGAGTATCTGCTTTTCTTTTCTACTCCCCTGTAAAGTTTCGGCCTTAACTTGGCTCTTTGCTTGACTGCTGACTCCAAGGAAACTCCTAAAATGAACATAAGCCTACATAATTATTTGAATCATAGCATATGTACCATCATATGTATTATAAATGAAAGATCTCCGGCAGAGACAGATGGCATTTCCTGCAAGTCATGCATCTTTACTGCAACACACTTTGGTTTCCTTTAAATTACTACATGGTTAACAGTGTATCAAGAGAACTGACAGAAAATATTAGAATATTAAATTTTTAAGGGAAAAAAAGGAAGTGTACAGGATTTTCAGCTCTGACTTACTGTACTTCAGTCTGCACATTTGGTGTGCTAAATTCCTGAATTTGATAGGTCTCATTGCCGGTTCTTAATGGAAACCAGCTGTAGCTGTGCTGAATACATTGAGTGAGCTCCTGGTTTGGGTTCACACTAACTCAATAAGACTCTTACTCCAGCTCTCACTCTCAGCTGAGAAATCACTATCTCATTACCACTTAAAGTGTGGGACAGAACTGTCTCTTTCTTTTGCTTTTTCGTGGTTTAACATGGTCAGTATGGCAACATTTTTTGATCTTGCAGTCCCACAGTGTACAGTACAGACAGGACAATGACTCTTGAAAGTTTCTCTTACTGTTTAATTCCTAAAGGTTTTAGCTCTGTGGGCACCGTTTAATGAGACTATACAAATATAAAGTGCCTCATAAAAAGGGGGAGGCAAAGAGACAGATCTCTGCTCAGACAGGCGCTATGACGTCAAGCACCAGACACACTTCAACCCTGGAGAGACATGATCTTGAACTGTATGCTCTGCAATTGTAAATAAACACTACCGAAATGATGGACTCATTTTACCCCAAGGACTTGGCTATTTGGATTCACTGCTGCAGCCTTCATAGAATGACTGCTGAACCAGTGCCACATGTTTTATAGGTTATGAACTAATCACATATGTGTACACCCTTGAACTCTGCTGATAGGTTGAGAAAAAGCATAAACTGGCATTAAGTGTTAGTGTGGATATGTAAATACGTGTGGCAGAATTAATCAGCTTCGTGTAGTAACGCCACAGTGAGCCTCTGAGACGTTTGAAGCAGTAGCACATTCAACCACATCCTCTGTGTCAATCTTCCTGTCCTTTTTACACTTCCTGCCTTGCAATACAAATGACAGGAGACCTGCAACTGAGTCCTGTCACAGTTTAATCTACTGAGATCTTACATATAAACATGCAGCAACTCTCTGCAAGTCCTTGTCATTTCACAGCATGGATGTGATTATTCTAGTCAATATATCAGAGATTGCTAGATAATTTGCACCATAAATAAGTTAATCAATAATAATATTTCACAGGTCTATCATTACTACGAGTTTTATTAACACGTACAGTGCTTCAAATCATGAGAAAAGTGTTGAGCACTTTCTCACAAAGTTAATTTGTTCTGTATTCTTTTTATCTCACTTTTGACAAAGCACAGAAGTAGGTCAATTCAATGAACTGAAAATTATTAATAAGTATCTTATGTCTTCAATTTTGACTTTGTAATTTATAGGTCAAGGTAACATGGATCCTCATTAAATTCCTAAAACTACCGAGGATGTCTATATGGAAGCACAGTAAAAAGCTTCTTCCTCCCAACTGCCATACATGGCCAGTAAAGCTGTCACTATAACTCTGCTCTGTATGACAGGTTGCTTTTAAATGCTATAGTGAATTATCTCTCTTGCAGGAGTTCCCCTTAACACTGCTCATTCTGTACAGTCTGGCTGTCAAGCCCAATTTAGCATTGTAAAAAAGGATTGACGACGATCTGTTTTTGAAGCGTGCGCTGCCTCTTGCTATTCTTTAGAGAATGTGATGTGGTGCAACAAGATGCTGTGGCACATTAAATATGGATTAAGTGTAATCTGCAGAGACCATTCTCCCTTCTCTGTAACACTGTCAACGTTACAGGCCTCTATGGGTTTCTGGTTCTCAAAAATATCTATAATTTTCCCAACTAATGCAGCTGAAATATCTGGATATTTTGCCATTCCTTGTTCAAAAACAAGAGCTGGCTCAACCAGGAATCAGTGGAACTTGGGTCTCTAGTTCATTTTCTAAAAATTTGATAGATGACTACTACAAAATAACTTCACTGCAAGTGCCTAAATCAGAGGTGATCAATTGTTACACCGTGTTCTGGATGTGGACCCACAGAACGAATACGGAATTGAAAACTGTATCAGAGTCGATAAGCGTGTGGAAAAATTGGCTGCAGTTCCGGGATATTCTAGTTTTTCT
>JAOTRN010000051.1:12951698-12967778 GCA_028566695.1 Bagroides melapterus
AACATGACAAGGATACTGGAAAAACAGATAAAGAAGTGGTTTAATGTAAAAGAACAACCACAATCCTAATTAAGTCCCTTTTGGTTCCAGGTTGTAACACAACAAAATGTGGAAAAATTCAAAGTGGTGAATAATGACGGAAACCACAATAAGATGAGCACATGATTCATGTAACTTAATCTTATGTAAAGATTTACTGAAAGATATTTTAGAGAAAAGCTAAACTATACAAATGCATGGATAATGGTTTGGGCTGTCTGAGACAGAAAAACAGAATCACAACTATCCAGGGACAACTAACGCCATGTTACATACCACGCTAGCCAAATAACCAGTAATGTCAGCTTTGTGTAACAGTAATATAACAGATATAGCTAGAGTTGGAGTACTCGAACTCAGACTTGAACTCGAGTCCAGACTCGAGTACAATTATTAATGAACTCGGACTTGTCACGCACTCGGATCAATATGCACTCGGACTTGTCACAGACTCAGACATTTTGGACTCGGGAATTTTGCTGAGTCCAGTCGAGTCTGCATTATGTGTACATGAAAAAATAAAAAAACATAAAGTAAGTTACTTGCCTTCTCAGCACCACACCGGTAGGCAGCAGTAACGTTAGATTTAACAAAGTTTACAAAACGTTAGATTTACAAAACGTAAATCCCCTAATTTAGCACCTCACATCTGCACACAGCAGACAGAACATGTCATCACCAAGTCACATTACATCAACCAACCTACACAGCATGGCTAGACAGACACAGACACATTAGCTAATAAGTACTAAATACGGTATATTAACCACATAACTTATTGTATAGGTTAAAACTGTTGGGTGCTTGGGCAGCGTCACTACTGCTACAGTACATGATGCTGCAGCTGCCATGCATCACTGACCACAAACTTCCTTTAACGCAAATTTGGATGCGTTTTTCTTTTTTGTAGTAAGTAACGAAAATGCAGAACAGAAAATGTATCAGAAAAGTATAGAATTTGTTTAAAAAAGTAGTGAAGTAAAAGTTGACAAAAATATAAAAACTCAAATAAAGTACAAAAAGCAAAAAATGCTTAAGTATTGTAACAAAGTCATTTTAGTCATTACATTACACCACTGTATTGCAGTGTGGAGGCCCTCATGCCCTGAGGTCCCTGAGACACTCCTGGATACCCATGACCTGTGTACGATAAGCTCTACATAAAATAAATGGATGGTTTATGTACTTAATGTTTTGACTGCGATGTATTAAAAAGTTACAGATGACAATGTTGTTTGTCATATTTAAATATAACTAATTACAAGACATGAATCTTTTGGATTTTTTTAAGCTGTGTCTCCCTGGAAGGGATCAGGACATTTTTCCACTTTAGACTTGATAGCTTCTGGGTCTCAGTTTTCCCATGTCTGGATAGTGTAGAGATCTCCAAACACACGTGTGGAGGTCTAGCATTACTTTATTCATAATCAACGTCACCATAATAAGGTCAACTCCACAATCAAACCGGCTCTGTGCTATATCAGTTTTATTTATTTGTCTGTACAGTGACTTAGGTCAGGCAGGCTTTAACCTTGAAATTTGTTCCATTGTGTTTATTCCATTTTGACAAGGGACTAAAGAAAATAATGATGCTGTGAATCAAATGAATGATTCACCAACTGGGATTAATATAACAAATCATGATCTGAACTACGTCATTCAAATTCAACAAATTTCCCCTAAGGATAATAACAGTTCAAAGAGTCTATTCATAGTGACATTAACTATTGTTCACACTATTCCCTCTGCTCATGTTCTTACTTTTGCCACACATTCCTTTTCCCTGTAGATAAATATGAGGAGGACACATTTCCTTCTCTCAGCAGCTTTATAAGCACTAAGTGAGTTTAATGGCCTCAGCAAGTAGGACATTGTGTGAATCAGTGGAGGCCATTACAGATGGCCAGTTCCTCTATGTGCCAGGTGTTTGTGGAGTGTTTAGTGGTGAGCAGGAGAGCTTTTATGGAGCCTGGATGAGCAGGTCATTAGCGTCTGAGTGACTTCATTAGTGAGCCTGAATTGCATGGCCCGCTGTTTGTGCAGGCATTTTCTACAAACAGTACAGTGATTGCTCTTAACTTATCAAGCAACAGATTACAGCCTAAAAGCAGCGACGTCCTTCATCCTCTGGTGCAGACGGAAGGGACACAAAGAGGGACAGAGTCCAGTAGGTGGAGCACAGATCTAAGAGATCTCCCTGTACTTTTATAGACTGATTGGAAAAGAAACTTAGAGTGTTGTTTCTTTTTATTATAATTAATTTTTCTTCTACTAGGCTGAATTTAATTGCACCTCCATTTGTTTGCCATTGTTTATCTTAAAACCTTCATGTTTCACACCACAAACTACAACAGATAAAGTGTTTTATTCTGCATTTCTAGAGATCTGCATCCATGCTGACGTTCTATGGTTAATCTGACTGTGAGTCATTAAGGTCTAATGACTTAAAATAGTTAACACATGTTTATTTTCTACTTACTGTAAACTAGGAAGAATTAATTACACTCATATGCACTTTGTTGTAAGTAGTGAACTTAAGAGTTGATGGAATCTGAAAACAACTCTCACAAGACCTAAAAAGGAAAATACTGGCCCTTAATGCAGCTGGAGAAAGGTATAAAATGTGTTCAGAGATACGATAAAAAACACATTCAAACACAGACAATGGCCAAAGACAAACCCTAACAATCACCATTAACAAAAAAAAACATTGATTTTCTCATTTCGGTGTACAGTTTTACATGTAACTGGACACGCTTGAAGTAATAAATAATATTTATGCAGTATAGCGTAACAATCTAAGTTTTTAGTTTGTGGTCCTGACTGATGGGATAAGAGGCATAATTCACCAAATTCACCAAATTCACCTTTGTTTTAAGTTGTTCAAAAGTAACACATCAGTACCATTAGTTTATCATATCACATTCCATTGCTGAGATATTTGTATAGTATACTATAGTGATATACGTAGGGAAATGAGACGCTTAGATCTCAGCTCTTAAATATGATAGGATTATGTGAAAATTAATGGACTTGTATTTTTTTCTCAACAAAACACATTTTTGTGTGAAAAATTTCCTAAATTTGGCCATCCAAATGCATGATGTGAATTTGGTGAAAAACAAAGTATGTCACATTTTGCCTAAAAATATGGCAAAACCCAAGCTATTACCCCTAACCAGATCTTCACCAAGTTCACCGTGTGCAGAAAGGTGGTTTAGAGAAACACAACAGTATAGTTCAGTTTAATTTCCTCTCGTCACACTCTAATGCTGAGATACAGGATAATAAAATTGTAGATACAATACAGTGTACAGTATGTAAAGTAGAAAAATATGATGCTTATAGCTCTGTGCTGGAGCACAAAAGAGTGAAACCTAAAGTACAGTAGCACATAATGTAGCATAAGATGAAAATATGATGCTTGATCTCAGCTGTGGAGCAGGATAGGGCAAAACTAAATGTACTATGTTTGTCTTAAGCTTTGTAACGCAAGGTGTGAATTTGGTGAAAACTTTACTCAAAAAAACAAAGGCTAACTCCTTATCATTATTTTTGGGTGGAAAATTTGACACTCAGATCTTCGACAAATTTACCCAGTGTTATAAAGCAGTCAAGAGGAACACAACAGTGCACTTAGTTTTATCCTGTCACTCTCCAAAGCAGATATATATTATAGTATAGTACTGTACATTACAGTACTGTATAATAAAATATAGTGTTGTATAATATGGAAATGAGATGCTTTGATTTCAGCTGTACAGCAAGACAGAACAAAACTAATTTCACGACACAGTTTGTCTTGATCTTCGTAATACATGGCTCAAGGGGCATATGAGAGACAAATCTTCCAGTCATATGACAGAAACTTTGAGGCTCTTAAAACAATAAAAGTAATACCTGGATACTCTCAGTGAACCACACATCATTTCAAAAGTAGACACACACACACACACACACACCTCATGATTTAGTTTCAGCTTTTTTTGCTCCATGAAACCAGTGTTCCACTATATGTGTGTTTGTGTGTGTGTGTGTGTGTGTGTGTGTGAGAGAGAGAGAGAGAGAGAGAGAGATAAGTGCCCTGCAGGGAGTCTATCAGGCCTAATGCCAGGTTTCTGATGTGTTCAGCTCTTCTGTGTCCTGGTAATAATGAGGACGATGCCTGCAATATGATACACCGCTGCCCTGACTGCAGATTCAGTTACAAGTGCAAATAAACACACAGCTTTTTTTCTGCCCACATCAACACTCCAGTGTCAGAGACTAAATTAATGTCAGCAGTAAATGTCACACAGATTTTAAGAACAAGCTCTTCAAGAATTATATGTCCTTATTTGGTCATTTTACAATGCAGGAATGGGCTTTGTCATGTCACAGTACCTTATTTGTGTTTTCTTTGTCTAGTTTCAATGTAAAAATAAAAAAAAGTCCAATACCCCCACCTAATGGATGACATTACCACAAAATGCACACATCATATACTGTATAAACTGATTTCACTGAAATTAAAAATCATTCATTAAAATAGATTTAGCATATCAACTTTGTGAAATTGTGCAAAGAAAAAAAAATAAGTGCAATATATAAAACCTCGTAAGAGGCACAGCAGCATTTCTTTGTGTCATTCCACAAACAACAATGGCAGCCGCATAATACAGCTTTAAAATGCACACAAAATCGTGCGAACAAAAAAAATGTGGATGGTCAGAAGAGAATATGATGTCTAGAGTAACACAGATCAGCTTTCTTTAACTGTGGTGAGCAGAAGAACATCTACGAATACGTAACACATCACACACTGAAGTGGATGAGCTAAAAGAGCAGAACACCTCACCAGGGTCCACTCCTTACTGTCAAAAACAGGAATCTGAAACATTACTGTGGCACAGAACCTGGATAGCTGAAGACTGCAAAATTATTTTAAACCACATATGTATTTTTAAGCACTGCATTATACAAAGCTGTTTTAGTACATGTACTGTTATATAGCTGTGATGTCTTGAATTGACTGCTGCAAAATCTGCCAGTGTTTCTTTGGGATTGAGGTCAGCTCTCTGACTTGGCCATGCTCTTGTTGGTTTATTATATTTCAGTTTTACCTCATGCTTTAACATTCATTGACTTCCTCTGTCATTTGGTGGGTTTACTCCAAATTTCACCCTACGTTTCCTGAAATATTTTCTGTCAACAAAACCTTGTAGAAGGATAATAACTGAATATAACTACATTTGGAATGAGCACAGCCTTCTAAACACATACAAACACATCATTTATTATTTTATAGACATCTTGCCACAGTGAAGTTCAAAGGGCATCTGGTTAAGTCTAAAGATATTCATTTGGATCAGGATCCCATGTGACGTAACTTAAAAGCCACACATGTAGGTTTATACTTACAGTTTGCAGGACAAACACAGACCGCATTCAATTATCATGAACATGCTGCACTGTCAAATGCAGTTACAAGGTTTATTCAATCATCTTTAGAAGCTGCTTGGTCTGGGTTGCTGTGGTTTAAATTAGGCTGCTAGTTTGTTTGAATTTTTTTAAACAGAACCGATTATAAACTCAAACTGAGGTTGCAAGCCATGATGACAACAAAACGTTCCTGTTTAGACTACACCCACTTTGGGTTTAAATCTGAATACAGATGACTATATGAATATTCAGAGCAGAAAATACAAATACAGACTGCAGCACTGAGTTACATATATCCATTTCCTGTACCACAGGACTGGAGAGAACTATAGATTGCATTCTGGGGACTTGGAACACAAAGCAGGGATCACCATCACATTGCTGGGCACAATCTCACACACATTTATTCAGAGACAATTTAGAGATGCCAGTAAGCTTATAATACGTCTTAGGACTGGGGAAGGAGGTATGGGGTTTCCCATGGATACTCGTTTCCTCCCCAAGTCTGAAGTATGCACTGTAGGCTGATTAGCATCTCTCATCCAGGGTGTCCCCATCTTTTTGCTTTGAGTTCCTTGAAATAAGCTCCAGTCTCTCTGCAACCATGTGTAGCATAGACAGTACAGAAAATTAATGGATGGTGCGTTTTTGGTGCATGTTCAAAAACATTACAAGCAAAAGAACACTTTGACAAAACATTAATGAATTGGTGTACAAACTTACGCATCCAGATTATATGTTCGTTTTTTCTTTTTATTGTTTTTCCCTAAATGAGTTTCTATTTGCTTTTCACTTGAATGTTATAGGATACTACATTAAATAAAAGATTCACTGTACCTACTGCATTGCGAGGTGTGTTAACCCATGAAACATTACCAGAGCAGGTGATATCAGATCCAGCTTGTTTAATAACAAGTTAATGAACAAGGGTCTGTTAAGGTGACTGTTTATTTGTCATGATTATCAAAGAATCATCAGAGGAAGGTTAGATTGTGTCATACTTGAATAAAAATGGTTTAACAGACACAGTTTCTATCTCATGACTCTTTATACAGCCTTTGTATTAAAAAAAATATATATATTTTACATTAAAACAAAAATTAAAAATGTATAGATTTGGGATTAACAGTTAATACTTAGTAAAAAAAATATATAGATTTTTTTAATTCACATTATTTCAACACAAAATAAAAATATAAAAACAGCAGTTAGAATCACAGATACATCTTAATGCAATTAGCATAGCTGTTTGAAACAAATAACTGCATGTCAGTTCATGTTGATCTGGTGTGAAGATTCTCAACGACCTGAGATCTATTTTTTTTCCAGTCACAGATCTCTTCATAGACACACATTGTGCATTTCCAGGCCTCTTCTATATCCACCCCCTTGGGCTCTCTCTGTCCTCTCCAGTATTCCAGGTATCCCTGAAGGTCTGCCCTCAGCTGGACCTCATCAAACTGCACTGACACCGTATCAATGAAACTGCCGGAGCTTTGGTGACAGTACTCCAGCTGAAGCACGTCGACACATGGCAGAACAGAACAGGACAAAGTGAGGAGGAAGGCATCCAGCAGTTCATCAAAGGTGGCTACTTTTATTCCAACGCTTGCGGCGTGAGCTATGACCTCGGGTCCGAGAGCCAGGGAAGCTTTGAGCTTGAGGTGCTCCAGAATTTGCTCTTTCTTCACTTCCCCCCTGACCAGTGCATCAAACAGAAGCTTATACATGCCCACCTAACACACATACACAGAAAAGACAGTCAACAGAGCACATACAGCCACTGTAACAATGCTGAGCCTGACTTAACTGAGTGTATCTAGGTCCCTCCTACAAGCTATTTTATATTCTTGTGTATGTGCAATGTCCACATTGGGATCATTACTGAGAAACACTGGCTATGCTACCCTTCTTCATCGATTTAGAAATATGTTTGTTGTCATTATATTGCTGAAATCAATAGCCAAGACTAAATCTTCTGCCAGAGACAATAAACCAGGTCACTGGCTAAAACATCCTAGTACATGGAGGAATTCACTATGCTCTCAATTCTTCACAACAACCCCTGAACCACCAATCAGAAAACAGCCCCAAGGCATCAAAGATCCACCATCAGATTTTGTTCTTATTTGGTGCTATTGTGTGTTTAGTTCTCCTAATTCAGCAAACACGCTGATGTGATCTTGGCCAATTAAAGGTTTGGTCTCATTTGAGCACAACACACGATTCCAGTCTTGGTTAAGCAGGATGCCCCTAGAAACTTCTTTCCTACAGCATGTTTTTAGGGAAGTGATGTCTAAGAGCTGGTTTTGAAATTTAGAAATCAACTAAACTGTGCAATTCAGAAACTGTAATCTCTGGGTTTTGTTTGTTGGTTAAAGTCTTTTCTCCTTAGGTCATATTAAAACAGTATGATAAAGCATGTATTCAGTTGTTCCGAGCAATTAAATATATTTAATTTAATTGATCTGCTTTTCATGTTGTTATAAGCTGTGATTCTGCGGTTGTTTTGTGTTGTTTGTGTATGTTTGTGTGCAGGTCCTGTCCCACGCCAGAGATATTAGCCTGCCCTGATCCCACCTCCACCTCGATGACCTCATCACTAATCAGCTATAGGATGAAGCTCTTTAAGATTCTAATTCTGATCCTGCTTCTGAGTCTGCTTCTGGTTCAGCTTCTGATTCAGCTTCAGTTAGGGGAGCTCTGGGTTTTGATGGGTGTCTGTGTTTTCTGACTCTGAGCTTAGTTTTTCCTGTTTTCTGTTTCTTCACTTGCTATGGATACACGTCACTGTAAATATTTTTCACCTGTTCACAGTAGAGGTGCGGCTGCCTTTTTCTTTGGGTGAGGGTTCACTTATGTTCCTGTGTGTTTGGTAGGGAGTTAGGGAAGACTGATTATTTTTTCTTTTCTTTCCTTTTAGACAGGATAGCTGGTCAATTTTTACACCCGTTTGTTTATTTTGGCCTTGGCCCACCCTGAAGAGATGTCGTGTACAGTTGTTTGTATATATACAGTATGTTAGTTACTCTCTGTAAATATACCAACACCTGGGTGGAAATTCTTTGTGTTCCTTCCCCCACGTTATAAAGAAATCAATTCATTGAATCTTGAGCATATACTCTGTTCAGCTCAACCTAGACTGGATCATAACAATGTATTCAAATCAATTATCTGTTTCTTTAGTGTTGAAACATTGATTCTCCTCAAGAGCTCAATGTCTCAAAGAACAGAGGAACACATATTTGTTGATTGGGGGTTTGAAGCATTTGCCCATTCTCTATAATTGTGTTAGCGTTTATTGTATTTACAGCGTGACAGGTCAGTGTAAGGAGAAAAAAGGGTTGTGGGAGAGAAAATATTTCACACACCTGAAAGCGATGGCCGAGAGCCTGGGCCTCACTGGGCAGAGAGTCATGCTTACGAGTCTTCAGCTCCTTCAACACCAGCTCCCCCTTCTGGTTGTAACTCAGCTCATCAATGACGCCCTTAAAATACACACCTTCTAGAACACCGAACACCGGAAACTCACGCACACACTGCCCTAAAGACCCCATAAAACACAATAAAAACAATGTGTGGACATACAAAAACAAGTGGATATACAATCTAACTTGAGATATTTGTTTGTGGTCTAAATGGACATTTTGTTTTGAACAACTATATTGTCTTCTCGCTTTTGACTTACCTGTCTCTAAAATCGGAATCATGTTTAACATGTTGATCAGACTAATGGCCACAGCATCTTCTTGGGTTTGAATTTTAATCCGTACAACATCATGGACCTCCAACTCTGTGTGGATACAGATATACAGCATAGAATACACAAACTACTAGGTTAGGACATGTCACAGAAAAATAAATTGTCTGTTAAAAGCTGTTATTTTTCACCTCTTGCTAGATGAATGCTAGATCCGTTCTGCACCTCAGCTCGCTGTTTATCTTTCTTCCTGATTTGAGGTTTTAGTATGCCATACACAACTTTCTTTTCACACCAGGTCTGCTCAGACAGCAGGCTGACATTCAGGTAAAGCTTCCTGAAACGCAGAAGAGGGATACAGCTGTCCTCAGCATTTCGCTTCCTCTTCACACCTGTCTCTTTATTTCCTTTAACAGGACTCTGCGTTAACTGCTCCACAGTACTGCAAGTCAGGACAGAGACAAGTACAATATTTATAAAGCACTGTACAGACATTTACTGCACGGTACTGCAGAGAGTGGTGTCAGTTGTGTAGAAACTGAAGGCAGTGCAACTGCAACTTTATTGCATTTGTATTTCAGCTTACAGGCAAAGAAGGGCTCCAAATCCACAAATTGCTATTACATATATAAAATGGATTTGCAGCAAAAGTTTCTAAATTATTGTGACTTACTTGGGCAGTGATGTGGGAAAAGTGATGGAACTAGTATTCAGAGTGTTTCCGCCTATGGCACTAGAGCTGGATGCCTGAGAGGACTCTTCTGAAATTTTACAAACACAGTCATTTGGCAATACCTGAAACAGCTTTACTATAGAAACAGTAAGAGATGTATTTAATTATTTTATTTAATAC
Organism: Bagroides melapterus; assembly: GCA_028566695.1. Classification (NCBI taxonomy): domain Eukaryota; kingdom Metazoa; phylum Chordata; class Actinopteri; order Siluriformes; family Bagridae; genus Bagroides; species Bagroides melapterus. The sequence goes on from JAOTRN010000051.1 coordinate 12,961,712, forward strand.
GGTTTTAAAACAATGGAAAATATAACAAGCTTTTTAGATGTGCAGCATCTCATGAATACTGCCGTGGTGGATTTGGACAATTCTGAAATCCTTAGAATAATTAAAACTGAATTAATAAAAAAAAGTCACTTTAGGAGATTTCTGAAGCGTTCGCAATAGCGATCACGTGATTTATCATACAAATTGGCAAAACAGCGTCATCTTGCGTTCAGAAAAAGTCATTAAAGTCTATTCATGGCGTAGTACTGAACTCGGATGATGAATGACGTATATCCTCAGAAATATAACATAAATCCTAGAAATATTGCATGGCTTCTTCTCCTGCAGCGAATATGCAAAAGGTTTAATGGTTTGCTTAAACAGCAAAATTGCAGATCTGTGCATTAAGAAGAATCAGCACTAAAAGTACACTAATTATTTTTAAAGCTGGTTTTGTGCACTCCCACATACAGATGTTATTTACCAATGCAGAAATGTTCTGACTGGAAATCCAGGAGTTCAGAGTCGCTGATGCCGTCCCAGTCTCCTTCCTGCTCCATGACCAATATACGTGATACAATAACGCACGCGCTTGAATATCGACGATGTTCCGAGCATCTCACCCAAAGTGAGATATTGATCCACAGTTAGTGTGATTTTTGAAATATCTTAGGATTAATTGTTTAAATTTAATCGCGAATGCATGTCTCCCACCTCGGATCTTAGTGTTTTTACTCAACTATTTTACGCGGGTCTTGTCCAGACTTTAACCGACTTTAGACACGCCCACAAAGTAGATAACACGCCCATAGTTCCATCTTGACTTCCGGTTTAAAACGAAGCGTAGGTGTGCGGCCATTTAACTGAACGAAGAAGAAGAAGAAGCAGAAGTTTGTCTCATTTTGCTTTTATGTGACATGCAAATTATTAGGGACGACATGGCAAGATACTCAAAAGCTTTCTGGATGCTATCATGATGAACGTTGATAAGTTCTAGCCAAAAAAAAGTTTTACAGTTCTTGTCTCTGTAAAGACAAAAATCAATATTTTGTAAAACAGGATAAAATATAGCCTACCACGCTTACCATTTATATACTTCCGTCTCTTATTCTCTAAGGATAAGGATTAACGACTCAAAAAAGTGTAATTATCAAAAAGACTACTTAAAAACTTGTGAAGCATGTTTTGCTGTGGCTCTAACGTTAGCTGTTAACTGTATTAACACAGTGTACATGTACATTATTAGGAACACCTAAACACAAACTCATTCAATCAAATACCTAATCAGTCAAGCAATCATTTGGCAGGTAAATAGAAAGGCTACAGTAACTCAATGACAACTCTGTATGTATACTGTAACACGTAGAACCTTGTGGCAGACATGAGCTACAAGAGCAGAAGACCACAACAGATTCCTCTTCTGTCACTCCAGAGCACAAAGCAGAGGGTGCAGTGGGAACAGTCTCAACAAATCCTGGACAACTGAAGACTGAAAAAAACGTAGCCTGCTCTGATTAATCTTGATGTCTGCTGAAACAAACAGATAACATGGACCCAACCTGGTGGAGTTGGTGAATGCCACAGTTTAAGTATTGTTGCTGTACATGTGCATTCCTTTATGGCCACAATTTACCAATTTTCTAATGGCTACTTCCAGCATAATAATGCAACATGTCACAAAGCAAGTCTCAAACTAGTTTCATGACCACAACAATGAGTTCAGTGTTCTTCAGTGGCCTTCCCAGTCACCAGATCTGAATCCAGTAAAAATCTTTGGTATGTGGAAAAACGAGATGCAAATCATTAACGAAAACCTGGACAATCTGCAGTAATTTCATGATGCAATTGTGACAAGTACCTTGTCACTAAATAAATAGTTCTAACATCATATGGAATTCATTCCATGAGGAAATGGTGCTGTTCTAAGAGCAAATTGAGGCTCTACCAAGTTTCAGTATAGTGTTCCTAATAAAGTGCTCTGTGAGTGTATTTGCTTTACTGGTGACATTTCAGAGGCCTGTGTGTTATTTAAAGAGCCACAAATAAGTTCATGGTTCGTACGCTTGAGGTCTTTATTTGAAAAACAACATCTTTTGTATCAGGATCTACCTAACTTCTTCATGCTTTGCTTTAAAGCATACATATTCAAATCATTTTAAATTAAAACCATATTTTCTATTATTATTTTAATCTGAATTTGAAATAAAAATACCAATCTAAGATTAAATCAATGCTTTCATTTAATTGAAAATCTTCAATTAAAAACATTAATGTGGTACAGCTGAAGCACTTCTGTACAGGTGAAACCTTTAAAAAGCTTTAAATAAATATACTGCAGCAGTAATTAGGATATCTATGCATGACTAAACTGAAGTGCTGTATAACAGGTAAAGTCATTGCAAAAAAAAAGAACAATGCTACTGTCTGCGAGTTCTGCAATTCAGATTTGCACAAATATTCAAAACAGTTCAGTTCCTTTCAAAACAAGCCTTTAAGTTCCTCATTCTGGCTGCAGCAGTTTGATTTTTTTTTAAATGTTTTATCATTTTTGGATTAAAATATTTGAAGAAACAAAACACCTGAATGGATGAAGTGAAATGGAGAAAAAAAAGAGAAATGACATCAAATAAAAATAAAAAAGCCCAAATTTGAACTTACAGTAGTAGACATAGACAATCTCTATCAACCTGTTCTATTGGATCTTGGGTTTCAAGCATCATATACCTGTTCTCACCTACATGACTGTACACATATGTTCCACTCTCATATACCTCAAAAAACCATTTACACACCAAAGATTACTGAGTGATGTAATATTGCAAATTCCTGAACATTTTAGTTTGAAATGAATTTAACGTACTTTAATGCCTTTCCTGTTTGATCACTTTCGACACTTTCCTGTTTAACTTACCGCTCTACAGCTCAGCATTTACTGAGCACAGTACTACTACATTACCATGAAACTTTCTAAAAGTGATGGATCAACATCACAGAGCAGAATCTTAAAACCAGTAGGGCTTTAAATGTTACACAGAATATGTAATATACATTTGTAGAGCTGTAACATTAAAACCCATCCAAACCTCCAGATGCAGAATACTCCATCCATCTTAAAACACTCATGCTAATTAAACCGTTAATATACATAGTTGGCAATTCCACCCATATGGTTTTAAACACCCTCAATGTTGAATGTGGTTTTTAATGAAAAAGGAAGGGTGCAATTTGATAGCATTTTTCCAAAAAAAATCCCTCTTCTTTCAACACTCATTGGTCTTACAGTCAGACACCTCTAGTTCCACACTCGACAGGAAGCGCTTGGCCAACTTGCGTCCATCATAGCTGAGCTGTGTGGTGTACAGGGTTCTGGCATGTTTGGGGTACACAATGGTAGTGCTCCGGTAGCGCTGCACCCGCTGACGGGGCTCAAACTCCAACTGGGTCTTATATCGTCTCCATGTGCTCTCTGAGACAGCTATGATGGTCTGGCTGCACAGCTCCAGGCCCAAACCTGTGGGCTGTAAACACACATCCTGGATGTAGTGGCGATCCGAATCATAGCGCACTGATGATGTATATCTATAAATGATAGGATAATGCAAGTTTAATTGATCACAACCTAAAAGAATAATGTACAAGACTTCAGTCAGCTGAATTCCAAATGAGTATCACCTTAATTCTTTTGGAGGCAGAGGATCAAGTTCAATTCCTTCACCATAGGAAAATGGGTGCAATTGCAAAACACCTCTAACAGGTTTAATAGGACCCTGAAAGAAAAATGGCAGGACATTTTATTTTTTCCTGATACAATAATGATGTCAAAGATGTAGATAATTGGAGATACACCTGTGGCATATTTTAAAACCTGTGCCTTGTAATATATACAGTAACACAACTGTAATACAGATTGAACTGGGAAATATGTCAAATATATTCTAGCATTTTTGAACCTGATAATTCAATTCAGTTCAGTTTTTGCACTTACATTTGTTCATTGCTTTTGCAACAGTTCTACAAGTGCATTTTAAGGTCAAACATGTTAAATATGTACATTATAGTCTGTATGATTACAGCAGAAGTCTACAGCATTCAGGTAAAATGATCCTGATTTAGTAATAAAATTAATTAAGGGCGCCTCAGTATTAGCGCAGTACATCCATATCAGTACTGCTAAAGTTTCCAGGTAAAGATGCATACAACTGCATACAACTGTAGGTATACAAAATAACTCAAAATATAAAATATATGTACATATAGAATATAGATACAAAAAGTCTTGTAGGTAGCTTTTTTTAGACTGTACAGCACTTAAAACAATGATTTAAAAGTTCAAAACCCCTAAACTGTGTTTATAGCAGGTTAAAATATAAAAGCAAGAGTTAATCTTTAACAGCTAAGCAATAACAGAAGTGGTGTCTCAGTGGTTAAGGTTTAGGCTACTGGGTGGACGATTGTGAATTCAAATCATCGCCCACTGTTAGTTTAGTTTTTTATTTGTATGCTCTTGCACTTGAAAGCTGATTTCATCATCTAAACTGTGTATGGTGTGTAAAACTAACCGCAGCGGGTGTCGCGGCTCTGCTCTCGTCCTCACACACGGAACTGGCGGTGCTCCGGTCTCCACTTCGGTCTCCACTCAGCCACGGGCTAGGACTCACACTGGGGCTGGGAGGCAAACCAGAGTCCGGACTGTCCAGCAGTCTCTCAGCTTTCAGATTCATGTCCAACAGGTCTTCGTCACACACACTGCGCAAATTGAGCCTCCCCACCATTGCCAGCGTGAGTGTAGTGTAACGGGTATGCAGTACCTGTAAATCTGCAGCTTTCAGTAGTCCTGAATAGTCGGATCGACCTTAGTTCCCTTTACGGTTCCTTCTTTAATTCCACTTGTTTCCTAGCTACTTTTATCCCTTGTTTAGTGCCCTGTTGAATAGCTGTTTATGTGAATAAGTGCAGAAGTCCTTGTACCTGGTCAGCGGAGAATCACCGGTTAAACATTACACATAAATTTCCCCCCGGGTTTTATTCGCAGACTTACAATCGGTTACATCCAAAAATCGAGCAAAATACACCAGTCCTGATTTTGCCTATGTTTTAAACGTGTCCTTCTTCAAAGACGCTCATTGTTTTACCCTCCGCAGGAGAAACGGAAACGCTTTTATAACTGCCTCCGCACGGCAGAGGTTCAGGAAAAGCTGTCCGGCATGCAGCACAAGCCCCGCCCCCTTCCCCACAATCACACCAGCCAAAAGCGGAGTCTATAAAGTCAAAGGTAGATTAATTCATTCCTTCGGTTTGGCAAAACATGTTCTTGGTGTAGCCTCGAGCGTAGATTATATATCTCATCCACCCGACACTGGCTCGAATTAATCAAACAAAATTCTACAGTAAATGAAGTGAACAAATGAATTCTTTTGAAAGTCCTTTTATGATATTAGCACAGATAATATTTCCCCTTTACTGTGGGGGAAAACAAAATGAAGGTCTAAATTCACAAATTTGCTGAGGCTGTCACTGTGCCAACCACTTCACCGAAAGCTTTTATTAATTTTTAAGGCAGAAGTAGCGAGTGATCAAAAAAGTTAGAGATGAGATTTTTCAGAGTTGACATGCAGCTATGTGTACACTCAGAAAAAAACAGTAGTAAACTGTACAGTTCCTTGCTGCAGGGCTGGTACTAAATCTACCTTCAGAGATTATTTGAACAATATACACAGACCACAATTACAGATAAAGATAGTATAATTTTAAATATACATTACATCCATTTTTCTGGGTTAAAGAAACCTACAAGTACAAAAGGTGTACGCCTGATCCTACAACCCTAACAAGGTACAGCATAGTACTTTTTTCCTGAGAGTGTAAATGGTGTAGACATACAAACACAGAACTTTCCGTCATACATAAATCAGATACTATAAAACCACAAAACCTGTAAGTAACCAGGAATTACCTTCACAGTGTTTCAGTGCTGGGAAGTTTGATACTTAAGAACTACTTAATAACAGAAGTCAGGGGCACCGCTAAGTGGGGGAAAGTTAGGACGATTCTAAGGGCCCATGCACTTTGGGGGCCCTCAGAAATCTGA
>JAOTRN010000051.1:12978608-12989550 GCA_028566695.1 Bagroides melapterus
ACACACACACACACAATTCAGCAGCCCCATCACACTCCCTGTTCAAGAAACCTACAAAAGATTTTTCTTCAGTTTATTCTCTTTAGTTTGAATCCCCAATTATATTACAGGGTGAACCAACCATGACGGAGATTGGTACTTCTTCGCCTTGGCAGAGCAACACAAAGTACTCTTCTAAATGGTTTTGTTCACTGAGCATTAGCCATAACCAGAGAATAAACAGCTCCACATAGTACAAGGATCAAAAGCCAGTCATGGCAGAAATAGAAGACAAAAAGCAAGTCAAAGTTAAACCATATGAGGGGCTGGGTGCATTGCTGTAGGCCATCACTTACTTGGGCAGATTCCCAGACAGGATCTTCCAGGCGTACTCGCGCAGGTATTTCTGGAAGATGGTAGTGAGGGCAATCATGGGCTCTCCTGTACTCAGCTGGGAGCACTGCACCATGCACTTTTTATAGTATACAAAGAGATCTGCACAGCTGGGCAACACAGCTCCCCCTTCTTCTGTGCCTGACTTAGGGGGACCTTGCGCTCGGAAATCCGCTACAAAGCGGTCAATCAGCTCCCCGAGGTTCCTGTTACAATAGACAAACAATAGAGAGCTGAAACACCAACAGTAATATGACTGGCAATGTGCTAAGGTGTGAGAACTATGTGGAATAAGGACCACATTGTCTGTGCCATCACTGTGGGTCATACCCTTCAGCACTCAGTAACCAGATAGCAAATGCCCAAGTAAAGAATGTGGGCATTTTTCATGCCAAACAGGTCAGCCTGCACTGGAATAAAGGAGTCCATTGTCAAGAAAAGGTCAGTCTACTTTAGCCAATGTACCATAACAAGAATAGACAAACCCCTCTTTAGAGCTCCAGCTTTGGAAGTTCTGGTGAGTAAGACAAAGGGCCAATGGAGAGAATATGGGAGAGAAGGAGAAAATAAAAGGAAAATGCAAACAGAGACAGAGAAACAGATCTCCTGCTATTACACATTTCAGTTGCTGTGGTTAACATGGGAAACATTTCTGCTTCGATGGAAAGATGAAATTGGAGCACAGATGAGGGAATGACTGATGAGGGATTACTGACGGGGACATTTATAATGTATGCAGCATGGCGACAGGATTACATATAAGTACACAGCAGACACACACGAAGAGGACATTAAAGCAAACTGCTTACACCAGTTTGGAAGTAAATAAAAGTCCAATTTTCAATGTGATACATAAGCGCCATGTAGTGAGTGCATGGGTCACTTTGTCCTAGTGTAATGGCTTGTACATTGCACTCACTTGTCCTGTGATTCTATGTAGACATAGAGATGAGGCTCGAAGCATTTGGAAACAATGCCATGGAACGGGTTCTCCGGGGTCTTGGGCTTCTTTGGCTAAAAACAGGAAAGTATTTAGCAAACATGAGTTTCTTAAGAAGGAGCTTGACAGAAAATCTGATAAGATAGAGAACATGGAAGGAAATTGCAGTGTGTGTACATTTGCAACCTTGTAGATTTGCAAGATGTAGAAATGCCAAACATGACGTGTCAAATTACAGATAATACTAAAAATGCACATTATCTAAATTCACATAAAACTGCATGACAGGCAGAGATGAATTGCTTACAATTTCACCACTGAGTTGTAAAATCAAACTGTATTTCACGAAGACGATTACATAACAGAAAGGTAACGAAAACAGTAACATGCTCTAGACTTTTGGTGGAGTGAAACTGAACATCACGCGGGGTTTGTTGATTCTGGAAGTGTTTTTCTGTACATTCCTCAGCCCCAGCTGACCTTCACACAAATGTTTTAACTATCTTTGTTTGACGATTGTAACTCATCCATAAAATCTTAATTCAAGCAAAAGCAATAAACAAGCAATAGACAAAGACATACTATTTTGCTGAATGTAAACCATAAAGACAGGATGAGTGATGATGAGGATGATGAAAAACCTCACCCTGACCAGATCTTCATCCTTCTCAGAAACGTTGTCCTCTCCTGACTCATCCTCCAGAAAAGGGTTAGTGGGCTCCAAGGGCGTCTCAGGTCTCTTCTGCAAACAAAGGAACATTAAACTTACAAGTGAAAAACTCTCTGCCTCATTCAATCTGATTTAACTCTCCAGAACTCCACCGTGAACTGGATAGTAGAGCCAGGAACATCCTGCTGGCCTTACCCCCGGGCTGTCACTCAAGGTGCTGCCTGAGAAGCGCTTAGCCAGCAGCCCCTCGAAATTGGTGGTCCTCTGAATAGCAAAGAGCAAGAGTTTGACCTCAATCTCCCTGGCACGAGCTCGCATCAGCTTGGCCAGTTCAGTCCTGGCACAAAAAACACACACAGTGATCAGCAAAGACCTCACATATGGAGTGGAGCTTCAGGTCAGGCAGATAATAGGGTAAAACATGGACATGGTTAAACTGACCGTAGCAACCACGGCTGCATTTTAAGGTGAAAAATCGGTCAGGCCAAAAAATGAGCTCCACCTGCTCTAGTTTTATAAATGAAGTCTGAATGAATAGAAATGTATGTGGCTTATGCTGATGAAGAGGGGAGCAATGCTTTCTGTGAAAATTACAGTGAAACAAACTCAAACATTCTTTCCATTGAATCTCTGGTAAAACTTTGCCTGTGAGTAATAGACAGCACTAAAAATGTTTTGCTTTGCCTATACAATTATTTACCTAAACATTTCTTTTGCATATGTTTAATTAAAGGATTTGTACTAGAACCTCACTTATTCCTTATTCTTATATATTTTAAAGCTCAATTTCAGAACTTTTGTAACTCATTTAAATAAATGAGAAGTTGAATAACTGGATAGACTGGATATCATTTTATACCCTGGTGTGCAGGTACCTGGTGATATGGCAGAACTCCACAGCGATACGCTCGGTCATGCACCACTCTTCAGGAAACATGCGGCCGTACTTCTCCTCATAGTCTACTAGCTGACGCTTTATCCATGCGTAGCGCCGGTCAATCTTATCCAACCATGCTACCTGCATTTAAGATACGACTGTCAGAATCCAGATCCACACATTTACACTAGGAGTCTGAGTGTGAGAACAAGCTTTAAACCACACTCACATCCTGGTTCTCTTGAAAGAGCACCAGGTACTCTGAGAGATGCTGCCTAATAAACTTCTTGATTATTTCCTGCTTAATGCGAGGATCCAGGACATTGGCCACCAAACAGGCATCTCTGAGCACAATGCTCGGGCCTCCAGGCCTCTATTACACACACAAATAATTTTTAGAGTGCATATGAGCAAATAATTAATTATTGGCAATAACAATAAGAAAAAAATACATGGATTACAATACACAATTAACTGAGACACTTAATATGAAACCAAACATTTTCAAAATGTAATATACATGATATATATTATAAATGAAGTATTACTACTGTTTTTTGTTGTTCTTATTTTTACAGTGCAGTACCTTTGAGCCCTGAGCAGGAAAAGCCTCATCAAAGTCAGCTAAGATCTGTGTGCCTAGTTCACTTTGTGCTGCTTTCACTCTGCAGACGAAGAGAGACAGACACAAGTTTCAAAAGGTAGAACCCCCACAGGCACAGACTGGAAATCTCTTGTGCAGGATCAGCTTTTAGGAGAGGTAGAGTGACTTTCCTTTTCACGTGACCCCATAATGGAAAGGCCACTCTTTATCCAATCTTACAGCTAAACTTCTGAATTAGCGATCAGCATGAGGTATCATGGGAATGAAACAGAATATTACAGATGTATTACATACATGCATAATATCATCCTAGTATTATGCAAAAAAAACAAAAGCAGCCCCCTGTGTGTGTATTGATAAGTCTTTCAGCTATGGAGAAATAATACACTGCACAAATTTTGAGCAGGAAATGCTTATCTCTGCTTCTGCCAGACTGCTTTCATAGAAGCTTGAGATTTGGCATTCATTTTGTTCAACAGAACACTAAACTTGACTAAGTCGGGTGAGGTGCACGTACCAAACAGATACTTTTTGGAAAATAAGAAAAATCTGATCTGATATCAATCTAGTTTTTCAGGCCAATCACTCAACAACAATGCTTTGATTGAGGAATCCAAACTGGATATGATTACTGCAATGTAACAATGTAAAAAATCAAAGAAAATCAGACGGGTCAAAAACTTTTTTAATGATACCGTTTGCTAATCTGTGTGCAAGCCTGTACACTGTTTGTCAGATTACAGCAGCCTGTTAGATGCAGGTTCATGGTTATATAAAACTGCTCATGCAGGTTCATGGTTATATAAAACTATGACATTAAAGCACAACATTTTGAAAAAGGGATTTAAATTTCATTTACAAATTGACTTTTGATGCTGGATGTTTCTTTCCAAGTGCCTTCCAGAATAAACAAGAAAGGAGAAAAAGATGAGTCCACAGATGAGTCTTTCTCAAGTACTTTCATGATCCAGCAGTGTTTAAAGTGTGGCAGCACTCACAGCTGCTGTCCCTGATCAAACGTCTTTACCACACATTTGTCCGTTTCTATTTAGGGTGGCACAACGCCTCAGAATTCTCCCATTTCCGGATCGGAATAAATAATCCTGCATTGCAATAGGACAAGCAGATGCAAAACATCATCCACGGCTTCTATGCATTGCTCTTTTCCTGCAGGTCATGCTCAGCATTCAAAACACGGAAAACCTTATTGTGCTCTAACAAAAGCACCACCCAAGCACCAAAGGGGGATAATATATGTTTACACTGTTGTTAAAGTCAGAACAAAGCCAAACAGACCAGCTTTTTTAATATGCTGCAATGGTTTATTATAAATACAGTAGAGTCCCTCATTTTAAAAATGATATTTTCAGCTTCTAACCCTGCATTGCACTTATCTATAGCAAGTGCTGGGGTGGGGAAGGATAACTGTAGGAGCAGGGAAGGGCAACCAAGGCTACAAGCTTTTCCAGATAAACATAAAGGCACTGGAACATTCTGTGGAATAGCTTTCCACATGAAAACACCCTTCCTTACCCCTTACTTATGAAATTTCAGCCTTATCAGTCTACCCAGTATAAATACACAGCGGGAAGCACAGAGCGTTAGCGACACATGGAATGAGACTGAACTAAGATCTCACAGTCGTCACTAAAGGTCTAGTCTCTAAGTCTGCAGGGACAGAGACCACACCACACAGCCAGAGACAAAGCTCCACTGTTGGAAGAATTAAGCTGGAAAAAAAAGCACTGGAATAATAAAGAGCAAGTGGAACAGATTTCCTTCCTGTGTTGCATCTGGGGTAAACATAAACAGGAACCTCAGACCCTCAACATCATTCAATTTAGCGAATTACACCAGAAAATTAGTCGTATAAACACTGCCTGCCCTTTAGCTCATTCAGATAACATACCGATTGTCTGAGTATACAGTTAGACCATGGCTCACATCACATGCCAAAATGTATTACAGTTTAAATGTTTATTTATTTATTTTTTTGTTAATTCAGGTCAGACTGCAACATGGTTGCAACATTAGGTCTGTCTCCAACAGCGCTTAAAATGGGTTGAGAAGGGCTTGGAGAACAGATTACGAGGGCATGCTCACCTTTCAGACAGTTGGCGTATCTGAGGGATGCCCATATACTTTTGGAAGTGCTCCAGCACGTTGACTACTCCCTGGAGCAAGTTGGCCACCTCCCCATACTGCCTCTTGCGTGTCATGGCCCTGAAATATAAGCAATTAAAAAAACATTTTAAACTTATATATAACTGACCAAACAGCACATGGTTCAAGTGCTTCTATCTCTGTAGATAGCAAACAGTGTGGCCACTTACTCCAGAGAGTCCACCCCTCCTGCTAGCATGTGCAGGTGATTAAGGGTAGTAATGGACGTGGTTAGGTTACGCTTTGCATGGTCCAGCTGCTTGATGTCCCGGGTGATCTCTTTTACCTGGGCAAGAGAACAAACATTTCATAGCTGATGGCTCCAGCATATCCAAGTCTAGGCGGTTTCCCATTGTTCTCCTGTCCCACTAGTGCAGATAGCCATACCCTGCCCTTCCTCTGACCTGTTCAGCACCGCTTACATGCAGATGGCTGATGCATAACTCAAGGATTAAAAAAGGCTGCAGCATAAGGAGGACACAGGATGTCACAATTTCCTGCCTAGTTAGCCAGCAGCAGCAGGAGTGTTAGGAGACATTATATATATTTTGACCAGAACAGATTCCTGTGTGTAGGGCTTATTTTTACTCACCATTTGCTCCGATTTCTCCGCTTTGTCCTTGATGTCTTTGATTTTGCCAAACAGTTGCTGGATGGCTATTTGAGCCTCCTCCAGGGCCTGGAATAGATGGAGAAGTTCAGAGACACTGCATCTGTGATCACTCTTGGACGTGCCATAATGGTTTCACTGCTGTCATGGTACTGACAGTGATATTTGCTGCATCATTACAATTGCTGTGGAGTTTAAAGGGTAAAAGCTAATGCACATTAAATCCTTTAACATATCAATTCCAATGGTAACCAAATTTTTTGTTTTTTAGACAGCAAACTCAACTTCTAACCACATCAAAGCTATTTAAAGTCCTTAGTGAATACTATTATAGAGTCTTCTTCAGTCTAAGGCCTGTAAAGGAGACGATGAGGATGATTAGGTTGTTGTTTTCCTATGTTTACCACCTCCTCCCTTCACTTTATTTTTAGTGACCGTCTTTCGCTCATACAAGCAGAGAAATGAGAACCAAATGGGAATACTTGATGAAAAATCCTCATTCACAGTTTGTCCTTACATTCCAACAGGGTAAGTGTACAGCAGATGCATTGACCAGCATTGGCCTGCCACATGTTCGCCCACCTAACCCACTGCCATTGACTGGGTGCCGAGCCTAGCCCTGAAGTGGGCTGACCTCCACACCAACAGTTATAAACAGTGCCAAACTTCACAAGGCTATGAAAAGTCCTGCAACACAGCCCAGTTGGGTTTTAATAATGGTAGTCACTGCTAGTATTTTTGCCAGGCCCAGGGCTAAGCTGACCAGGAGGAGGATGGTTCGCTCTCTCTCTCTCACTCTTTCACAGGCAGATGGAATGCTAACAGCTGGCACCAGCTGCCCCATGGAATTTACCACTTTTAAAATCCTCTTCAAAATACAGGCAGACACAGCCTTACTCTGTCGCACATGCAGTTGACAGAATATTTTCAAAAGTGCAACATAGCTCTAAACAATCTGAAGGCTTTCCACAGAGTTCCCAGTGAAAATGTTGAACTCAGCTGTCTCTCTCTCTCTCTATGGCTCTGTTGTCAAGCCTGATAAAGCCTATGTAGGAGTGTAACTGAGAAACCATTTTCCAACCTCAGTCAAGTTCAGCACTTCAGATATACAGATAGAGAGATGAGGAGTGGTGAGCCATTTCAAATGATTTATTTCCAGAGTAAGAATCTGAATTCTGGGTGTGTACCTTCCTTCCTCATCCATGGCCAATATACTGTTGGCTGATAAAATCAGGTGTTAGCAGGGTTCAAAAGACTTATTTATCTGAAGAATTTCAACAATACAGATAAGTTCTCTTTAAATGTTCTATAAGGAAACCTGCATTCACAAACTTCAGGAACATCAGGAATACAAGCTCTTGTCTGAAGATGAAACCAAGCAAGCTATTAAGAAAGCAGACTTTTAGCTTCTAATTTCAAATTTGTACAATAATTTTCACAGAAATAGTTCTAAGAGGACAAAAATAAATACACATATGCTTTTCACTATTCAGAAAGAGCTAACACAGAGTTAAATCTGAATCACCTCAGGGTTAAATCAGGGTTGTCCAAAGCATAAATAAGGAATCTGTGGGTTCCAGCAAACGCATTCTCATAAAGTAAATTTGAAAATGTGTCTTCTTCTCATACACATGAAATGTTCACATACTCTAGCTGTGGTTTCTGCAGAACACAATGTCTATAGTTCCACATTGATGGACTAAATACAGCAGTAGAATATCAAATCTTTACATGGACTAGTAGAATGACGTTTCTGACACGTGTGATTGTCTACCGAGATGTTCACAGTGAAAAATGATAAATTTAGATTAAATCAATCTATTTTATTTCATTTTAGATGTTAAAAATTATTTTACAACACAAACATAGTATTATTTGGATATTTAACCTGTGTCTAAAAAAACTGCTTAAAAAAAAATACAAGCTGTACACTTTCTGCATTTACATATTAGAGTTCTTCCTAATAAGCAGCTCCACATGCCAGAAACTAGATGAGGCATCCTGATCCCTACTCGCTCTGTGACAGCCATAAAATCCTTATAGGAAGCCCCTAACCCCAGCCCCATCTGGGAACACAATACAGCAAGCTTTTTATATGGAATTTCAAACTGCATCAAAGAAAATATACATCATAGTTTTGACTGGGCTAGACAATAATGTACCAGTGGGAGGGACCCGTGTCAGTGATAATTGGCACCAAAGGCTTTGGTGCTTTTGTGATTTATGTGCTTTGAAAAATGTTGTCATGTAAATTTCACCGTACTGTAAAACCTTACTGTTCTGCGTCAAGCAATATCGTAAGTAATTGTTTACATCAGGTGGAACCAACTTCCAAAGTTGAACAAACAGTGTCAAAAATGTGTGAAGACAATCTGAAAGAAAGAGGTATGTAGCTACAGACATGAAAACAGGGTAAATAAGGTACTTCTTCAAAACAAGGTGTTTAGTGAATCAGCTTTCTCCTGGGGTGCACAGCTGCCCATAACTTCCACAGAGTGAGAATACTCAGCAAGCAGACAACACCATTTCTTTTTTCTCTTTCCAAGATGTCCACAAGGCATTTAAACAGGGTTAACATCTGTGAAGTGACTGTGGAACGTCGCTGGAGTCACTGCTTATCTGGCCATAACCTCCGAGTCAACATAAATGCTCTGACTCACACTCTTCAACCTCTCCTGCCAAAATGTCAGGGAATGATCTTTTCAAATCCAAGAAGGTCTGAACAATTTAAAGACGCATGTTTTCCCACCACCTCCACACAGCTAGAATTATCATCATGCAGGCCCCCGAGACTACGATTCAGAAGCACATGTCTCCACCCTAATGATAAATACTTCTCAGACTAAACAAAGAACAAGCTGGTGTGTTTTCCATCTCTTCTCCATCAGCCCCCGGCCTTTACATCTGTAATCCAGCATTTCCATCTGCAGAAGGGATTTTCCTTTTGCTTGGTGGAAACATCTCAGAGGGATACCGGCCCAGAGACTCCAAACCTTGACTTTCCAGAGTAAGGTGGTTATGGGACGACCACCAGGCCCCTCTCAGTCTTCGCCTGCACCGGCTCATACCTCACAATTAGGTGTCACATTTCACCTCTGCCTGCTGCTCTGATTGAGCACGGATCTGTGTTGAATCAGGGTTTTCCACCAGCTCCAAGAAGCAGCAGGACACAAAACCACAATGTGGAATGCCAGCATAGCTGAAAAACAGGAGAATCTGAAAGATATGTACTTTCTCTTCCAAAGAAGTGGGGGCTAGGAACGTGACAGCTCTGACAAATCATAGCTAATACGAACACAGGAAACAGAAATAATTATTAAATGTCACTGGAAAAATAACTAACTGTGATATGGAATATCTGATATCTGCTTAAAAAAAAGCAGGCTCCAAGAGTGTCAAGTGACAGGAGTCAAAGTCAGGCTATGAGACACTCGTGTGTGAGCAGACAGAAGACCCGAGAAAGAAGTAGCAGCTCACCAAGATCTGGTTTCACATCCAGCACTACAGAACTGAAGCAGCTTTCTGTTTTCGTGCTGGGTCCCTTGAGCAAGCTTCACTAACAGCTCTCTGCTACTCCAATTTATCTTATTTCTCTCCCAACAACAATCCATCATCTCACACACACACATTCTCTGTCAGGGCCCCTTTCCATAAACTCTCTCATATGAGAGAGCAGAAAGTACACATCAATAAGTCCATCGTTTATTTTTCACTGCACAGGAATTATGTGAAAATCTCTCACAGGAGACTGAGCCAGCGCCTGATGGCATGGAGATACAAGACACCCACCTGCCTGCCATCCTGTCCCACGTTAGTTTGTCCCCTCACCACTGTCCTGATGTTGTCATCCAGGCGTCTGTGTGAAAGATAAAGCACAAATCATAAAGACATCAGGGGGGCGATTCACTATTGTATTACACTAATCAGTATCAGGCATCGTAATCATTTTACATGTCAAATGAAAGGCTCACCTGATTTTTAGGCGAATCTTGTTTACAACTTCATCTATATTTGCCAGTGACTGTTAAAAGCAAGATTAAGAACATAGAAAGAAAAATTTAGAACATAACTGATTAAAAGTCAATATTGCAATTAATTAAATTAATGAATGCATATTAATATGAATATTCCCTGAAAGCCTCATTAAGCACGGTCGTTCCAAGTTAGAGTGTAGAGTAATAGCACAACCTAGTGGTCAAATAAACGCAAACGATGGCATACTCAGGGCCAAAATGAAAACGTAACAAACAAAACCTGGTAGACCATTACAACTAAACCAATACATGTGTTCCTGTATCAGTTCATCCAATAAAACACATGCAAGTATTTTTTTTTTTAAATCACTATTATACGCTTATTTAGGAATGTTAATTATTTCCTTTTGCACTGAGCATTTCTTTTTTGCACTTTTACACTGAGCTTGTCAGTCCCAATCATGTCTTATGTTAATAAACTTAAAAGACTCAGACTATGAAATTAGTTTGAGGTGTCAAATGTAACATTTTACAGAGTTTTACCATCTGCTGCTGGATCTCAAACAAGTGTGTTTATTAATGTGGAAGTTTTTGTGACAGTTCAGTGTCAAAGTTCACTGAACTGTCCGTGACAAAACAAATAACAGAATTACCAGCCAAAAGTTTGCATAATATTGACTCACGCTGCTTTGTATTACCCTAAATAGCTGCCTGCTTATCATCTTTCATATG
>JAOTRN010000051.1:13039770-13059828 GCA_028566695.1 Bagroides melapterus
ATACCTTCAAGATATAACTGTCAGATATTACATTTTCTTGTTGCTAATATTTTACTAGATTTTTGTTTAGGCTTCAGCATAAACATCAGCAAGTCCAGATATTCCAGAATTCCTACAATTCAAATCAGGTTTTAAAATTGTCAGTGAGGTACACAGCCTTAATCTTTTGGCTGGTTAAAAATAAAACAACAATAAACTCTCACACAACGCCTCAGCATACAAATAAAACTATTAGCTCCGTGTCTGGTTAATCTCTGATCTTTACCGATTTACATTTCTCATAAACACCCTGATCTCTGGAAATCCAGAGGACTTTAAGCTCAGAGTCTCTGCTTTTGTCTCCACTTCATTTGAACCACTCTAAGAAAATGACATACTATTAGCCACATGGAAAGTGGCCCGGGAGCAAATTACAGATAATAACAGAGTGGAGCTAATGCACAAAGCTAATACTGATGTGGCTTTAAGTGTAAAATCACATCACAATGCCAGCACTGAAAGTCACGAACATGCTGGAACACTCCAGTGTCCTGTAGAGAGGATGCAGGTTTTGGAGACCCCCAGCTGAGACCCCTGACTGCTGTGCGTGTCATTTATAAGCGGGATCGGTCTAAACACCAAAATTATTCTCCTCATGGGAGATGAGGGTGCTCATTATTAATAATGCAGCTCCAACTGGCAGAAGGCAGTGGAGATTATTAAAGCTCTTATCAATCGAGCTACTGTAGGTACTTCTGTGGTGAAAGCAGGCTACAACACAAAATGTCACCTCAGCTGAATTTTTAATATTCTCCAGAGCACGCTGTCCAGGTCGCTGGGACACCGGTGATGGACGGCGTCTGTCTGCTTAACATTTCCTTAATACCCCCCTTCCCCACACACACCCTGAGCACAGCTTCTTTCTCCTTTCACGGCTGATATATGAAATAGGAAGTGAGAGAGGATCTGTTTCCTGTCTGTGAAGTGAAGAGCTGTCTCTTCAGATTAACCCCCACACTGCTTAAACTACGTAAGCCAAAATTTAAGGAAGCTTATCAAAGTCATGCAGCTAAATCCAAATGTGAACAGGAGGGACCGGCACCGATAGGATAATAATAGTTGAGCAAATACATGAGGGGATGATTATTTGTGCAAATCTAAATGTTAAAATTGACCTGTGAGAGAACAGGTGGAGGACAGACAGTCTTATTTAAAACAAAGAAAAACAGAGACAGACGGGATTCGCAGTCTTTAAAAGAGGTTGAGGATTGATGTGCGCTGTAACTCACACCTGTGAAGGCTGGAGCTGCCTGGAGGTTTTAAAAAGCTCGCACACACAAACACACAGACAGAACACTGAATTCATCTGCATTTACACAATGCTATTTTCTCCTCTCTCACACTGTCGAGACGCACAGCTGCACACGTGTGTGGGCTGCTTCAAACAGGACAAGACAACATCATGTGCACATTCAGGAGAGTCCCATCTGGCAGGAGCAAATGTACAGTGGTAATATAATGCACCAAACAAAAGAAAAAAAGAAAACAAAACAAAACAAAAAACCCCCCAGCAAACTAGAAAAATGCTAACTCTACACCTGAGTGAGTAGAGTGTGGTATTTAAAGTAGTTCTCCCTGAAGCTTAAATCAAATAAAACACAGTTAACATCGTATCATTAAGAGTTCTGGGGAGATAACTGGACGCTGATCAGACACTAATAGACTCTCGGTAAACATGAGAAATGCTTTATATTTTTCAAATGATTTGTGTCAGGTCTTGTGTCAGGTTTTGTATCACGCAGTGTCATTGGAGTAATGCAACAGAAAAGTATTCGTTAATAAATTAACTCAATAAATCAAAAAATCCTGTGGATTTGCCATCTGTCTGTGTCCGAGAGCCGAGAGAGTGAAACTGGGCGTTTCTCTGGGTGGGATTATGACGTTACTCTTTCCTCTGTCAATAAGAGCAACACTAACCAATCATGATTGTCTGTGAGCTCATGTATGTGGAAGAGGGCGGATAGCTCTTTTCACCAACAGTGTTGAGCTCCCTGTGATGGAGCACGAGTAGAGTGGAGAGCTTACTAATAACTTACTTGTAGGAAACTAAATTGGAGCTCGCTGGGAAATCGTCTGCACTGGTCCAACCCTGACACAAATATTAGGATTAGGATATCAGGATTAGATCAGTCAGTCTCACGCATGGCAGAAAGTTAACAGGATAATATGTTTGACATGTTTTGATAAGTGTTTCTGATTCTGACTAATGATGATGAACAGGATGATATTTAGGTCTGAACCATTATAAAGTTACAGTACAGCACATAACTGTTCCAGCTGTAGCGATGTGTGTGTGTGTGTGTGTTAATGTTTTTGTGTATTTGTAATTGCTTTGTTTGTCTTGTTTCTTATTCTGTTTTTGTGTGATTATAGATTTGGAGTTTCTCGCTGGATTATCTGACGGATTAGGATTGGATTAGGAGATGGCCCTGTGAGGTACAGAGCTGTGATCAAGTTAAAGGTCTTTATGACACCAAATTTCCCCTCACAGATTTCTAAAGCACTCTATACGTCTCCACACTAGAACAAAATAAAGGCACATTATTCCCATGTGCTGTGCATTTTGTGAAATATTACAGGCTGCAGAATTTTTGGGTCACCTATTTATTAAATAACAAACCTGCAGTGCTTAATGCATTTCTAAACTGGTTAAATAAATGACTGAGGGTAAAGAGTAAACCGTCTGAGAAATCCCTCTTCCCTAAATAAATACTGAACAATAGTAGTGCTAAAGGTCATTTCATGTCATCCAGGATGCAAATATGCTGAATTTAATGAGCGAATATTAATATTGTACACCACCACACTATAATATCTTTTTCTGTCACTGATGGCTACATTATTAATTACAGTAAGAAGTAGCAGAAGATAGATGAAATAGTCTGGTTTTTTTTTATATAAATGAACAAATAAAAAATACAAAAATACTTGCTTTATTATCTCCTAACATCTCCTAGTTTTTAGACTGATGATAAGAATCCGGAGTGATAGAGAAATCAAATTCATTTCTGTAAGGATTTTTCAGCTTTTTTTTTTTTAAAGCAGTACCACAGTTTTTCTGGGATGAACCTAAACACAGATATGCAACATACACAGGAAGAAATGCTTTCAAGTATCTTCAGACATGTTGTTCCATGCCAGGTTGGATGGTTAGGAGCTGTCTTTTTTCTACTTGGCATCTCTGATCATGTATCACCTTGGACAGAGAGATACACTCTTCTGGCACACATGCATTAAACATGAGGAACTACAGTGACATTTAAGGAGGTCAGGTACAAAATCACCAGGTGTGAATGTACGCAGTGTAACTCGGACACTCGTACACTGGAGCACTAAACATGCATTTCTAATCATCAAATGAATGAAATTTTGTTTTGTTAGAGAATTGACTTCTTCATATATCCATTTGGAGATGAAGCTGACTGAGCAAAAAAAGCACAAAAAGAAGAGGGTGCCAATAATTCTGGCACTGACAGCAATTAAAGTGCAGCCCCAGGATACAGGAAGCTGTTTGCTCTCCTACGCCATCGTTATAAGAAATCAAAGGAGAGACCTGCAACGCGGGATTCTTTTCATGCTGCACCTTCAAAAGCGGCGTCCACAGTCACATGTGACAGCGCAGCTGAGATTGAGAGGTGAGATAAAGAGACAAAGATAGCGAGGCAGACAGGGGCGCAGATCACGCACTCGGCTCACCCTCTCCAGGTGCACGCATGTCAGTAGAGATGAGATGAGATGAGATAGAGGAGGGAGAAAAAAAAAAATCACATCTCCAAGGTCCAGCATCTTTTCTTCTTTTTTTCCTGTGGGGAGACACTGATAGATATCTCGGAGTCTGGAGATAACGATGGTCCTGCCGAGGCGATGAGACACGAGTGGACAAAGACTGAAGTACGTTAAAATAAAGTGGACTTAAAAGGACAATTCAATTCTGAGGGAGCTGTATATCAATATTTATGCGATATTCAGTAGCGCAAAAGGTTTCCTACATTACCCACAATGCCACAAGTGCAAACATATAACTTTCATGTTAATGCTGCCACCAACACCACTGTGCTCGTCATCTCTGTAGATGGCAAACAAGCAGAGTCACAACTCCGTGAGCATCTGTGGAGCTTTGAGTTCAGTGTTTACTGTTTCCACAGTTACTATATTAGATTCTCATTAATTGGAGTGAGGTAAAAAGTGTTTAGAGAAGCTAACAGCTAGATGTTTTCCTTTACATTTGACTCCTATTAAACACCTAATAACTGCAATATCAACGCTCCCCTTGTGACATCAGCATATCACACAACCCTGTATAAAAAACATGTAAACAAATAGAATCACAAATATTTCAAAAATAAATCTATTTATCGGGCTTCAAGGTGAACATTTCATTCAACAAAACAGCCACATGTGACATTTCAGAGACCTGTAATCAACACTTTTCTAAAGTCAGGAATGTTTGCTGAAGGTTGTGTAACCTTGACCCAAATATATGAGAAGTATCAAAACACACTTCTGTCCTGATGCCCAGATTGTAAAACAAATCTGAATAAATATCATTTAGACCATTCAGTAGTCTGTGGTTGGGATATATAGAAATCATCATAATCATCAGTAGCAGCATCACATCCTCAAAATTACAAAGCCTTAACCAGAATAAACACTTGTGTGCATCAACATCACAAAATGAACTACAAGAACAAAAACCAAGCGCTTTTACAGAGCTGTCCATCCTTGTCTATTTGATCTAACTCTCTAAAGACAGACAGATAATACCTCACAGTTTCATCCTACATCTCCCCTGACATGTTCTGCCCTCGTTTAACAAAACTCTTACACCCTACATCTTTAAATACATTAATTATGCATGAATAATCTGCAAAGAAAAAACATTTTCAAAATGTGCATGATGAATCCGCATTTGTAATCTATGCAATAAGGTGCATCAACACTGCCTCGTTTCCTAATGTTTATTTCATTTTACTAAAAGCTGTAAACGTAAAAAGTATGTTATGCAAGCACTCATAGAATTTAAGCGCTCGGCTTAAAGTGCACTTAAAAGCGAGATAAGCAAGAAGGATTTCTGTGGAATGTAAATGATTCTAAATAGCTATTAATTAGTTTAAATCACTGAAAACAAACTGCACCCACAACATTCCTGAATATAATGATAATAATCATTTAAATCTTATAATAACTGCATTCTCTACCCAAGAAGGTTAAAAGAAGGTTCAACAGTACATTTTTTTGTGAATGTCCAGCACAAATACATGACAGCCAAACGGTAGGAGCATACCGAGTAGAGCGGACACACAGAAAGTCCCATGCAGTTCTGCACGGTTTATTTCCCAATTATTATTTTTGCTTGGAGACGTAATGCAGCATGACAAGAAATTTGTGTCACCTCCTGCCATTCTAATGCTCAGTGGTAGTAACGTTTTAGCCCAACCTTTATTCAGGCGTATACACTCATGTAGCATTTTATTAGGAACACGTCTAAGCATGCTTATTCAATGATGCAATTATCTAATCAGCCAATCATGTGTGAGCAGTGCAATGCATAATATGATGTAGACTTTCCCCAGAAGCTTCGAGTACTGAGCACCTTAATCATCAAAATGGGGATAAATCTTAGTGATATTGACTTTGGCACTATTGTTGGTGCCAGATGTCCTGGTTTGAGTATTTCTATAACTCTCCTGCAATTCTCACACACAACAGTCTCTAGAGTTTACTCAGATTGGCGCAATAAAAAAAAAAAAAAACATCCAGTGAGTGGCAGATCTCAGTACAGTAAAGATTCAGTAACTCTGTACAACTGTAGTAAGGTGAAAAGCATCTCAGAACACACGTTACACCTTGAGGCGGATGGTGTACAAGAGCACATGACTACTTTGGGATCCTCTCATGAGTATGACTGTGAAACTGAAAAATGTGCAGGAAATGTGTGATGTGATGTAATCATGTCCACATGGACTCAAAATTCTGTTTTCATCTTGTGGAATCCAAGTCATGAAGAACGGAGGCTGTTTTGAGAGCAAAGGACAAAGGACGCAGTGGTAGTATAATGTTCCTAATAAATTGTTCAGTGACTATACATAAAGAGAAGGATTTTTACACCAACCTTAGACAAAAATGAGCCTTCATCATGACCGGGGCCAAGTCAGGGTGTGTGCACAGTTACACGCGTTCATGTGTGTAAACCCTAAGGCTATTCGGAGACTCTGTTGTTCAGACTGAGAGGCAGTGAAGAACAGCAGCTGAGACTGGGCCTGTAGTCCAAGAGATTTCCCTGCTGACTGTAGCCTACAGCACCACCAAACCCCAGACTTGCATACACACCAGCCCTGAGAGACTCTCACCCTTTCCTTTCTTCCTCGCTCTGCCTGCCTAGGTTGGAGACCTATTTTAAAAAGCCCCGAAGCTACCCATCATTACAATGCTACTGCCCTGAAGTCACTGGGGGTGTCTGTGTGCACCTCTTGGCAAGGTTAGCAGAAAACACACGAATGATTCAGAGATGAGAATGAAAATGCTAAGATGCAAAGAGATGAAATACACACAAACCATTTCCCTCCATACAAAAAGGTAAAAAAAAAAATTAATTAATTAAAAAATTAAAAAAGAAAGGACACTGGCTCTGTTTACAGAGTTAAGCACTACTTGTCTGGATCATTTTTTCCCCCACATTATACGGACCTTCTGTACACTCCTACTGACCGAAGTACAGCGGGACTCCTCGCGTCTTCAGGCAGAGCTACCACTCATAAAATTATACAGAGGGTTTTCCAGTGTGCTGAACAGAACTATAATGCTTTCATTCATAATCCACAATACACAACGAAGACACTTGTAATAATGGACAGATTTGAAAATGTGATGTTATGTCATTGGTGTCAGTGCTTTGTAGCAGACGGTATATTTTCACCACAGCAAAGTATAAAGGACAAATGTTTCTTGTGTTTCTTGATTTAACCTAAGCTCAGGGTTTGTCTTATCAACAAAGAAAGAGAGAGACAAAGAGGAACTGAGGGAACAATTGTAGCTGTTCTAAAATAATATGAACTCATCATGGAATAAGTAGCATGTCTTGTTTTATTCCTTGCATCTATAAGATTTTGAGAAAATTCTTCATTCTTTGAGAAATATGTACTGATTTGCAAATGATTACCATTGAATGAAAGAATAAACGAATGAATGTGCAAATATGTTTATGGCGTCATCTGGTGACTTCTACCGAACTTTGAGAATATATTAGCTACTTTCCCCTTAAATGAAAGAGTTAAAAACAATGAACCTGAGACACATAGAAAGTCAACAACAACATTCCTAGGTCTCAGTAATCCAGGGAAAAAGCAATGATACAGGGAGGAGAGGAGTTTACTTACATCACCCGGCCGGATAATGTAGTCTGTACATGCTTTTGAAAATCCGGATACTTGGAAGCCAGATATGCAAAGTCTGGTGGTTTGTCCTTATAACGATTTCGAGGATGCATGGATTTGTTCAGTGCCATTCCTGTCGACACAGTTTATAAAGTGCAGCACATTATATAATCCATGCAAACCAACAGCAAAGAATTATATCAGCTGAGATTTATTTATAAATAAGTGTTTGTACTCGTGGCAGGGCATTTCTGACTGTGAAAGCATGATGGTGAAGAAACAGACATATGACTGCGTGCCTAATAACTCTACTTTAGACGTAAATTACACTACATAGAGTATACATATTATTTCATAGCTTATACAGTGTACTTATATAACGGATGGGAGCCGTTTAGGAGTCTGTCTGTGCTAGTCAAGATGATGATGAACAGCTAACAAGCTAAAGATCGAGCATTCCTGCAAAGCAAGGGGCTTAGCGTATAAACAAGCGCTTGCATACCGTTTAGTTCAGCAAAGACTCTTAATTATCTGGAAAACAGAGAGACAGGCGATTGTTTTCTTGTAGCGTCAGTTGCAGAGATAAGTCACGTTGTTTCTACGTTGTTTGTTCCGGTGTCGCGATGAAGTCATAAACTGGCGTCGGCACCAAAATATGACGCAACGCGCGCAAAGGAATTGACAGGAAGTTTTCTAGTCAGTCTTCCACAATGGACATATAAGGAGAATGAGGAGACAAAGCTATACATACTAACAAACACACACACACACATATTTATATATATATATATAAATAAGTGTGTGTGTGTTTGTTAGTATGTATAGCTTTGTCTCCTTATATATCCAATATTCTTATTTCATTGAAAGGGCTTTTTATATATATCATTTCCACTTGGGTGTCCTTCCGACTGGCCCTATAGTGACTCAGAGTGATTTGCACATACTAAACCATCCCACCTACACAGTAATTTAAAAAAAAAAAAAAAAAAAAAAGTAAATGGTTTGAGCAATTAAATGACCCAAGTATACTAGAAAGACCACACTATTTCACTGGCCATTCACATAACATCACTAGAGTGACAACATTTGATTTTTTTTTTCTTTAATTATTTTGCAAACAATATTAGCATTCAGATACATTGTTAACAGTTGGCTGTGTGATGGCATGAAAGCAAAAGTCCCAATAGAGCTGTGAAGACTGAAGCCTCTGCTTTATTTACAAAGCAAGTAGAGCTGACAAATGAACTCGTAGCTGGAGAAGGAATCTACAAATATTCTGTACATTAGTCCGTTCAGTGAGCGCAGCAGTGGGATTGCTTGGGACCCAGTGAAGAGCAAATATTATTTCCTTAGGTAAGCACAAACCTTGAATCCATCATAGCAAGTTTTCACACAATGTGCAACATGTGCAAGAACTGTGTAATCTTTACCTTCCCATGTCAGGCAAGGAGGCATGTTTGAAAGCCCATGTTTCATGTCTTTATTTGGTTTATACTTTTCATTTTGAGTCTGCCAATCTGAAGGGATTAGCACTTTTAAGGATGGCTTTTTTGTTGTAGAGCACTGAGTTCATAAGAACAAAAAATACTAATTTGGGTGCTCTAGCTTGATTTTTTCCAGAGATACATACAGGTATTAAATGTCAGAAATGAAGTTCAATATAAACACTTCCCTCAAATATCTACTTTTTTGGTTTTTGGATTTGTTAAAAGTTTTTTTGTTGTTTTATTATACCATTTGGTATAGTTTACCCTTAAACTAACCCTTAAACATAAAGATGCCAGACTACTTTAGGGACCTTTCTGCTCACAACACAAAAGGGTACAGTATCTACATCTGTACCATACTCTCAATTCCTCTCTCAAGAAAAAAGAAAAAAAAAAAAAAAAAAAGCAAAGGAAGCATCAGCAATATATGTATGAAGTGGAAAACTTTTCTCAGTCTGCTACAATCCCACCACAAATAAAGTACAGATGATTTGATCCCAAATAGATCAGGCTGCCTACAACCACATACTGAACCCTGATCTATCTGGCAGGGTATGTCCACAGTCCTTTAAGAGTTACCAGCACTACATAAACAAATTCCCCTTTACTTATAATACTTAAAAAATACTTCCATTTTTTTTTTTTTTTTTTACATTGGAAGTCGTCAGGACGGTACGAGATTAGTAATTCGGCAGCTCAACCACGAGCACTGTTACATGCAACAGTGTGATATTGACAGGTGTAAAACTCAGATTAGTCATTAATTAGATTTGTAGCAGCAGCAGGTAGGTCCAGTACACAACAGGAAATTCGCTAGATAACAGACTGGTTAAGCAGTGGAATTCTTTATTATATAATTGCATTGTAATGAAAGGGTAAATTAAAATGATATTGGTTTAAGCACATATTAATAAATCTTAAATTGCTTACACCTTCAGTCCAAATGGACAAAAGATCTAAGAGTAGGGATGTGCAAGTTTTTTTTTCCTTTTCTTTTCAAACATTTTCACTATGCTGCCAAAAACAAAGGCAGGATTCTTTCCTTTTTTTTTTTTTAAACATGTGGAATGATTTACTTCCACTTTGGGATTTGTTAAATACTTTTCCCATAGTGTATGCTTTACATTAACCCACACAGACTGCAAGATGAACAAGGAGAGAATGAATTTGTGGAACGTCCCTGTTGTGGAGTGTTCAGTGTCACCTGCACTCTGCTCCTCTATGGGCACATCCTGCCATTTAGAGGGAGAGCTGCTGTGCATGTGAAAACCACTTTACAAGAGAAGCCAGGCAGATGAACAGAACAGCTGTTAGCATCTCATTTGATTTGTTATGTTAAATTCCCCTCTAATCTCTCATTGTAGAACTTTCAACAGTGGCAAACTTATACTGATATATCAGGGATGTTGCCATCATCCCACTTAAAACAAAACAAAAAACAAAAAACACAAATCGGAGATTTTTGCACATCCCCTACCCAACACTGGGAAACTCTTTGAGCCCAAGTCATGTGTTCATATTGTGTCCAAACTGTGGTTAACTTCTGCATTGTACAAGAATACCTGCTCTGCATAAATCTCATCATATCTCCCAACAAGACAATTTAATGTTAATTCAACATGATTCCTAGCAAATAGACACAAATACAACCCAAGAACACATTAACTCGGAGTAGAAGAGTAATTGAATTCATTTTAGTATAACTTCAAACTAGTGCTACATTGTCAAAGCACTGGTGGTCAATTCAAGTGCTTCACCAAGGCAGCGTTTTTGGTGCTTGTTAATTCTGAAGTGCTTCTGAGAACAAAAACCAACAAGGGGTCAGAATCTATGTACAAGGCTTTCACTGCTCCATATGCAGCCTGGCCAATTAATGCAGAAGAAATTTCAAGTGAGATTTTTCTCTCAGATCGCAAAGATTTAGCTATATCTCTGGGTGGTCTCAGTATGACATTTCATGACAAGTGTACAAAGATTTATTCCCCAATGTCTGAAGATAACGGTCTGAACCATTCTTATATGCAGCTGTTAAAATTTTATCTAGTTCCACAATATGAGAATGGTAAGTATATTTCAGAATGACGATGATACAAAGCTACAGATTATTCTGATAACACACCTATTGACAAGTCTCCATCTGAGGATCATTTTTGTTGCCTTTTCCCCCCTAATAATGTCACCAAGCTAGGCTAGGCACAGGTAATAGTTTACGACAGTGACAAAAAACAAAAACAAAGAAAAAGCTAAGTCAAAAACAAAACAAAACAAAAAAAAAAACTAAACAAAACAAAAAAACCCCAAACAAAAGAAACAGACAAATAAGAATGACCCCGTCATTAAATTATCAGTATAGTGCCCTACATTAACCCAATCAGGTGAAGCCTTCGGCAGGTAAGGCTTAGTCAAGGTTCAGCCTGGGTTAAACCTATGGTACTTCTAGACAACATTATGCAAATTTACAGTATACAATTTTGGATTTACCATGCAAGAATACTTTTTTGTGTGTGTAACATTTAATAGCTTGACATCCAGAATAATTTACATAAAAGAACAATAGTTATTCAACCAGAGCTAGGTGAGTCATAACCATGGTGGTTGAGTGCATCCAGGTGAGACGGAGAAGGGGGAGTGAAATGGGTCAGGGAGAAAGAGGTGTGGTCCTGCAGGTAACATCAGCGACACTCCCACACTTTTACAGCCTGATCTACACTCCCAGTAACCACATACGGAGCAGACTTGTGAAAATCTGTGGACAGATAAGAACTTTCAATTACAACCATGCAATTAAAAATAAATAAATAAATAAAAATATACAGAATTTCTATTTGATTAAAATTAATGGTTCAAACTGTAGCATAAATCTTAAACTATATACAATACCATACCTGCTTTTATGAAAAAAAATCATAAAAAAATCAACATTGGCCTAAAAGGTATATTTTGAGTTTAAAACCCCCAAAAGCATCAAGATATGAGATGATGAATGCTATGTACTCTTAAAAACTGGGTGAATGCTTTGTGAAGCATCTCCAGAGAGTTCTTTAGTCATGATCCACAAAAAAGAAGAAAAAAATCTAGACAGTTTAGAGCCCCCAGGATGCTGCTTTCTTCTTGGAAGATGGACAAATCACATCTCAAACCCTTAGCACACAGCATACTTGTGAGCCTCCTAGCAAATCTTTCATCCTTTCAGTAGGATGATGTATTTTATGCTGCCTGGAGGCATCTCTGCTCAAATGAAAAAGACATTTTAAAAAGCATCACTGCCCAGACAATAGTGAGTGATTCAAGTGAGGCTCCACAATCTTACCCAGAGAGGTAACAAAATGTTCATGGGCACTCAAGGATTTCATGCAACGCTTGTTTTTATAGTCCCAGATCCTCAAAGTCTTGTCATCAGCACAGCTCACAATAAACTTTCCACCAGGGTGGAAGAGCACCCCACGGACCCAGTTATCATGGCCAACCTATGAAAGACATCAGAATATCATACATATCATAAAAATGTTGATCAAAACAAGCTGTGATAAGTACAAGTGACTGAAATCTGTCTGTCAAAAAATGTATTACACTTAAGCATCAAGACTCCACAGCCAGGTCAGACGCCTATTACTGTATTAATTAAAGACTAGTGAGCTGATCCAAACCTGAGCATAATAATTGCATTTACTTATTCACACTAAATCCAAGTCGATATACTGCATGCACAAGTTATTTATTATACCCATGCATTTTGATTATATAAATGTAAATTTACATATGTAACAGATTCAATAAAACTGATGCAGAGCAAAACAAAAGGTTTGTTCCAGTGTGTTCATTAATGCTCAACAGTAAACATAAAAGTTCAGACAATTTTCATTCCACTAGTTCACTTACCAGTGTCATAAGGCACATGCCAATGCTGATATCCCACATTTTGATAGTTTTGTCTCTGGAGCCAGACAGAAGGAAAGGTCCAGGTTTTCCACTCTTCTTACTCTGAAAAGCAAACAAAAGAGATGAGCCTCAAATAAAGTGACACCACTAATAGTGTGTGTACGCCTGTGTATATTTTTAGAGATCTTTATAATATCGGTCCCTTTCAGAAAGGCTGAGGAAGATGTAATGATATGTACAGGCAGATTTAGCCTCTGCATATCAACACAGCGAGGCAGACTGCATTAACCTGAGCGCAATTACAATTAGCATTATTGCACAGCCTGACTCTTGAATAGGAGTGTTAATTCATCTATCCAATTAACCCTTTGTGCTGGGTGAAGGGGGTCCCTGAATGTGAAAATTCTCCAAAACTATTAAGATAGCTGGTTCTGAAAGATGTCTGCATAAATGTGCATGTGTAAAAGTGGACAGTTAGTGTATACCTAGCTTCAGTGCAAAGAATAGAGAAAATCAAGTTAAAATGCCTACTCTAAGCGGAAGTAATGAACATGTTCATACAAGCCTATGTGTTATGTAAAGAAACCATTACAGTAACACTGATCTGCATTATCATCAGCTGTGCTAGTGTAATTGATGTCAAGAAATCCCTCAAATATTCTGCCAAATCTGCCAAAGCTCTTTGAACCCTTTTGTTTTAGCTGAGGGGAAGGATAGGAAGTTCCCTTTTTTGAAATTACAACTGAAAGTCACTGTACTAAAACTGCCAAAAGGAAACAGGCTGTGTGAGCAAATGTTATATCTGATAAATGGGAAATTGGATATGGTTGATCATGAGACTGGTAAGAATTGAAAAGAACTAAGTGTTAATCTTCTTAACTCCATTTCACAGTACTTTTTAGGTGATCTTCACTCTCAGATCATAGGGCATGTTTGTGCTTGTTTACATAGTGCAAAAAAGCCTGCCATAGAAATCTATTTCAGAAGAAGCATGCCAAAACTCAATTACATTTTCAAATCACTGTTTTGGTTAAATAGCCACTGGAATTTCTCATTAAGTGACCTGGGATCTTCCTGGGCTTCTGTAGCTATTCTCACCTCAGAGCCAGTAGCCTCCAGTATAGTGGAACTGGCACTTTCAGGAGCCCATGAAATGCATTCCACTACATGCTCATGTTCCCTTAGTTCAGCCTTGCACTCCTTCGTAGCCACCACCCAGACACGCACCGTTTGGTCATTAGAGCAACTTGCAATCAAGGAGCCGTCCTGGTTGGGCCGTACCATACGCACCCATTCTCTGTGGCCAGTAAACGTCTTCACACAGTACCTGTGGGGTAGACAGAAAATTTTCAGCCACAGCCTTAAGATAAGAAGAAAGAAAAACGCTTTAATAGTTCTATTTGGATCCATATATAATTTGTGAAGTCAAGAAACAAAAACATGATTTAGTCATTTAAACTACAGTTACTTACCCAGTAGCTACTTCCCACATTTTCATGGTTTTATCCCTAGAAGCAGATACTATATGATCTCCATTGGGCATTATAGCTACAGATGAAACATTATGGTCATGCCCTACAACAAAACAGAGATGAAATTCTATAATAAATGAATAAAAAATGGTAACATTAGACCTTTGTATGAAGATACTGAATATTGTGTTCTTTGTGCAGTTCAATCTTCAGCGGTAACTCCACATTTTTACCATGCAAATTGGATTGTTCCAGCAGAACTTAATAATGGCTTTTTAATTGCCACCATGACAAAATGCTAAAACACATTAGGCAATACCATAAAAGGAAATTGACAGCCAATTTGACTTGGGTGGCTTTGTTCTGAAAAGAACACGAGAAGGAATAAAAAGCTTACTGCACTGCTCACCATTTAAAGCTACTAAACACATGCTGAAAATAAGTAGCTGAGAAAAAGAGGGTTAAATATGGGGGGAAAGCCCCCCAGAAGATCGCACTTGTCTGAGGGCAACATGCCAGTTTAACTGACAGGGTGTAAATTATAAGGCAATATATTTGTACATAAAAGCTGTTGCACATGTGATATGTGGATTACTACCACTGAGGATTTACAAATTTTGACAGGAATTAAAATTTAAAAATTCATCCAGCAAGTGCTGAACACATTTCCAGTCTGATCCAGCAGTCAGCAAGATGAAAGGAGTGCCATTTTTAACCATTTCTGTTGTCTTCACCTATCTGTGTAGAGTGCAGGCTCATAACAAAGGATGTGTGACAGTAATTTACTGAGCAATTTGAATATGAAAGAGGCTAGTATGTAAGGTCTAAGTAAGCAAGGACATTACATGTCATGTTCATAAAGAAAAAAAAAAAAGAGGACCATCATGCTTCAGACATTGACTGAAGGGGTGAAAGTATTGATTTTCACACCGAATCAACTGTACGTCCATAAACAGAAACAATCTGAAGAAAAACTGAAGAGTACTATTATGGAAAAAAACTATGTGGTGGTAAACTATAATTAATATGGTGTGGCTCTCATTATAGCATCATTGTAATTCTTTTATCACAAACTTGGGTGCTACAAATTAAGGTGCTAACAAGAATCATGCAGCCCCTTAATACAACATTCCATTATGGAACAACAATTTCAGGCCAAGCAAAATGCTCAGATTCACCTATTCCAAACTAGCTTGAGAACACTTTGCTCACCATGCATGGTTCTTATGCACTCAAATCCTTGAAAGTCCCAGAGTTTAATAGTCATGTCTGCTGAGCAGGAAGCCAGCAGCTTTCCAGTCTGGTCAAAGGAGATGTCTTGCACAGAGTCTGTATGGCCTTTCAGGGTTCGTTCAAAGTCTCCAGTCTCATAATCCCATACCTGGGGGGAAATGAATGACAAGATTTCCATTTAGCTGGTATAAAAATGAGAGATGCCCACCACCTGGTTATCTGCCTCTCTTCCTTTGTGTCTACCTAAACAACACTCACCAGTGAGAGGAAGCAAGCATGTAGACAAATCCTTGAATTTCAACAAAGCCTAGATTTCAGTACAAATTCAGACTTACTCTGGTACATGACAGACTACAATGATCATTTTGGCTTTCTGGTCATGGTACTGTATAAGCATAGTGCAAAATAATGCAAGCTTTAATAACAGCTTTAATGCCACGGCATGAAAAACACAGCAGACATGAACAGAAGGGACATAGTCTGCTTGGGTGAGGGACCATGGTTGTAGTGGGGCAGAAGATGAATTGGCTGAAAGACAAGCACAATCTCTAAAAGAAAACACAACCAACAGTTTTAAATGAATTGTATAATCAGTCATAAAATAGCTCCTTCCACTAGTTAAAATAGCAAAATCTTAAGCAGTTACAATTATGTAACACTGTGATTGGAGGCAGCTCTGCTGTTGATGCCAAGTTGGTGGAAGTGGGGCACATATTTTACTATAGATTTCACCATTGCCAAGGAAACATTTTCACCAGTGCCAGTATTTCAGACAGAGAAAACAGGCATTCAAGATGGTGTCACAGGAGTCAG
The DNA here is from genome assembly GCA_028566695.1 of Bagroides melapterus. Lineage (NCBI taxonomy): Eukaryota > Metazoa > Chordata > Actinopteri > Siluriformes > Bagridae > Bagroides > Bagroides melapterus. The sequence continues at coordinate 13,056,067 of JAOTRN010000051.1, forward strand.
AGAACAAAAAACAATTCTCAAACACATCTATAACTCTCCATGATAGCAAGACATTGAACTGACAGCAATGTAGCCAAAATAAGGCATATAAATGACCAGTTTGAATGTCAAGTGCAAAACACTAGATGTGAAAACAGATGCTAAATAATTCTCCATGAACAATCACTGCTTTCTGTGTATTCCAAACTTAACTGTTTTCATTTGCAAACCTTGTGTCAAAAAGAAATAAAAGAGAACCAAAAACTGAACAGTTAAGTCAGTAAAGACAACTCACCTTTATTGTAGCATCCTCTGAGGCAGACACCATAACACTAAAGACTGGGTGGAAGATGACCTTTGTGACAGGACTCCTGTGACCACTGAGGGCATATCTCTCAGGGGGGCGGGGGATCCATTCTTTGGGATCTCGCTTCTGTCCTATAGGTCCTCCTAAAGTGATCTCTTCTTTTGCTTCATTCAACTTTGATTCTAACTCCATCACCTTAAGGAAATCCATTTAATATGAGGAAAATAAGGATATCAATGATCCAAGAGTCTTTTACTTTTGCACCTTTTTAATGAGTGATGGAACGATGTAATATTGTTTACAATTTACATAACAGTATATGCTTCTGGAAAATGGAAATTATGGCTTTATGGAAATTATGTACACACCTTCTTCTGTAATCTGATGACTGAGGTCCATTTCTTTTCCAAAAGGCCAGCATATTTCTTATCCAATTCTTCATTCTAATGACAAACAGATGCAAGAAACATGAAATTCAAACAGAGTAAAGAATTTTGCACATTATTATTGCAATTATATGAGAGAAAGAGACTTTGGATACCGTAATCAAAGCTATAGACCCACCACCCCTCAGGCAACTGTCAATTCCTCTAAATCCCTTCACATTTATTCATTTCCTTTGGACCAAGACATCTTACTGAGATTACAATTATAGTGTGTACTGTGTAAAAGAATTCATGATCCTCTGATGTCTGACTTGGTCATTTCATCAAGCTGAATGAGTAAAAGTATCATCAATGTTTAAATTCTTAAAGCAGAATGTAAGGATGGGAAATATTTAATAAAAATTCACCAGTCACTTTAATGACAATCAAAGCCTCATGTTTAGTAAATATATATAAAATTGTATGAAGTATAAATTGTGTGTGTAGTAGCGACTTCCAGTTTGAAAAGAAACACAATTTATTTTATATTCATCTCAGTACATGTCTGTGTGCGTCCTGTGCATGAATGGCCGTAATCTGAGCTGGCAGCTAAAAGGAGGCTCTGTTTGTGAAGAGAGAATATTAATGTCTCGCTTTGTGAGGAGTAATGAGTATTATGGTTTGTTTCTAGCCACAGATACAGTAGAACATTAGTATCCATGTATGTTTGCCTTCTCATATGAGAGAACAGGCTTAGGCTTTCATGTGAGAGAACAATACGTCTATACAAGGCCATGCATTGTATTAATAATAACACACGCACACTAACATTAGGTTGGCTCTTGTATATAAATAAATCAGAGCCAACAAATGCAGCTTGATTATTCCACACACAAATTCAGCATAGAACAGCCACTGAAACATGCTGTACATGTTTTAAACAACTACATGGGAAGGTAGAAGGCATGTCAAAGAGTGAAGTCATCTTTAATGGCTATAGCACCAAATGGCATTGCCTAACAACCGTTAAAAAAAATCTATCCTCTACTGACTTTTGCAAAACAGATACTGTCAGTTGGCATATTTAGATGTGCTTCACAATAGTGAACATGCTTCTCTGCTCTAAATGTAGTACTTCTAATGCTACCATCAGATTCATTACACAAGCCGGTAAAGACATTCTCAGGCTGACAACAGAATTACATATACGACGTGGATTAATTAGAATGCAGGGATGACATTAAGTCAGGATCCCTCAGGTATGTGGTAAGTAAAGTAAAGCCAGGCAAAAAGCTGTCATGTAAATCCCGTTTATTACACAAACTCAACCAGCATTCAAATATCATGAGAAAATAAACACCCCTCAGACTATTGTTCCAACAATGTCTTGCATCACATCAGTCATCTGCTTGGATCTTCTACTACATGGTATGGCTAAATATGAGCTTTAGCACCTACTAACAGTACTAATTCAGGATACTTTACAGCGCCTACAGTACAGGCAAAGTAAGCTAGTACTCAAGAGTCAGTGGTTATCAATAGTTTATATAATGGATCTCAAGAAAATTATAGGAACATCTCAGCAGAACACTGGATAAGACCTCCAGCATGTGCAAGCTCATCAATTATCATGGCAGTTCCTCTATAAAGTAAGTTAAAATATGAAAGATATGAATATATATGAAGATATGAATATATGAAGATATGAAAAACAACCACTCACATAGAAATAAACACTGGCAGGAGAGCTCTAGTTTTTCTGTACGACACTACAAAACCTTTTCCCATACTGCTCGGCAGGATTAAATAAAGGTAACCAAGCAGGACCATGGATTGTGTCTCCATCATTCATTATCATCTCTTAGGAAACAACATTCAGCACATTTTCATTCTGAATTAATTAAGCAAGTTTTATGTGAAATTAAGCAACATTGTTTGGTCCTTGCTTCTCAAAAAGGAGCAATTGAAAGGGTATACCCCCACACTCACCATGTCTAATTCCGCCTCCTTCTTGAAAACTGAATATGCCTCTTCGTAGCCATTTGAACGGAGGTAATCAGCTATCGCTCTATTTCTGGGAGGGAAAACAAAGAGAAGCATAATTAGTTCTTAGTGACTGGCAGGCTGATTCTATTTAAGACTGTCTGGCATTTTTTTTTAAAGCTTAGTAGGGGGTTTTGGTTTTTTACCCCCCATTGACAACAAAGCACAGAGAACAATAATGTCTGAGGAGAACTTTCAAAGCTATAATTTATACATTTTTATTTCTGTGGTTAAAAAGAATAAAACTGCATGGCAGCATGTATTTTACAAAATGTAACATTCACCATGAGTGAACAAGACTTGGGATATACAATGAAAGTAATTTCTTCTCAGAATGAACCACCTATAAATAGAGAATTCAAACAGGTCTGTGCAGACTTAACATCTGTAAAATGGTCTCTGAGAATATTGTAAGGAATCTGACTTTAATGACAAACATGATGCTGATTAAAGGTAATTTATAACAAGATTCCCCACCCAACTAATCAAACCCAAATTGGAAAAAGATCAGTTTTAAACACCATTTAACCCCATCAGCTCCAAGTGGTTTTAAATGTAAATGTGAGCTTAAGTGTAAAAGATTTGGAAAACTTTTAACAAACAAAAATAATGCAATTCCAGCTTTTTTATACTATTTGCATCTTTTTCTAATATATTTATTTTAGCCATTTATACTGTGCAACCTTGCAATGCAAGCAAAAAGCTGCATCTTCTAACCAATCACATTGTTACAGCAAGTCATACAGACATGGTATTTATCCATGTGTGTTCAAGCTATACATTACTATCACACTGGATATAAAATCTGCACTTGCAATCTTACAGACTGCATAACAAACATTATTGGCCAGTATTAAAAATGTTGCATGGTTAGCCATGAAAGATATACATCACAGTGTGATCAAATAAAATTTATGCTTTTTCTTGTATGCAAATATAAAATTTGAATTTGAATACATAATATTTGAAAAATACAAAAATATCCTGCCTAGGCAAGAATGGGCAATGTAAATGAGAAAACTGATTTCAGAGATAGTGAACACAAAGCAGGCAAAGGAACATATATGC
>JAOTRN010000051.1:13071746-13083355 GCA_028566695.1 Bagroides melapterus
ATGATGGTTGACATTTAGCAATGGAACCGTTTACCGTTTAGGTTAAAACGCAATAGAATGTTAATTAGCTACACAGATGACAACTGGGCAGCTGTGAGCAAAACAGCTAACTCACCCGCTGACGTTTAACAGTAATCTTGTAACACCACCCAGAAAACCGGCTAAACATTATAACTACAGTTTATGGCTACAATATAGGCGCTGTCTCGAATCTACCGACTGGCATTATGTTCCCAGAGGCCCAACTTTTCTTCACAGCTTAAACAGCAACATTTCAGCGGCGTGTCCTCCATCATTAGCGACGTTAGCCAACTGTTGATAGCCGCCTCGCGCACTAGAATGCTCGCGCAGCCTGGCGTTGATGAAATGACGTGTTGATTCACCGGCGGCTAACCTAATAGCTATGTAACCGAAACAGGACAGCCGCTGAACATGCACGGCAAAATTACACACACTCGATGAAATTACGACAATTTTAAAGCGTCCTCTGATTATTTAAATAACGCAATGAAAATCGACAAACCAAAAGAAGACTCTGAACTATTTCTCTAACGGCCCATCCGCCATTTTGAGACACTGCAAAAAGGAGGTGCATTTTTTTCTTCCTTCACTACAAGCCATACGCACAATTACAAGAAAGACACTTACCCTACAGTGTCACCACCGAATTAGTATCCACGGGAATCAGGCAAACGGGAAGCAAGTAAATGTTGGTGAAGCAGATGACCTAAAAGATGTAAGTCTACCTCCGTGCCCCTTCTCTCTGGTTAGCTCCTAGCAGCTACCGTTGTTTTCTCTACAGCAGTCGCTAAAGCAGACTGCGCATGCGCATGGGCTGACTTACAGCGGCGCGGTGCGCACGCCCTTCACTTTCTAACAGTCTAATTTTAACAATTCAGGTTGCTTAAAATGTAGCCAGTAATTATCCCTTTACGTAGTCTTTGCCAAGATTTCCTGATATTAGTTTAGAACTAGACTAAAAACTAAACTTATCTGTTAGAATAGTCGATGACCTCAAACTGAGCGCGGTCATAGTATCATTTATGAACAACCTGGCCCCACGAGGCACCTGTTAATGACGTCACCTCCAGAATTTCATATTAATGCCAAGCTTCAGCGTGAACTAAAATAGTAGTGATAGAAATTAAACTGTCTTTTATTTTCTTCTTTGGTAAATATAAGAAAGACTCATGTTTTATATGGGGGTCAACACAATGGTTGGATTAAACATCATTTACATGAATAGGGGTAGAGTAGCTTGGGCAAAATGAAGAAGCCTAAAGTAAGCCATGCATATTGTACATCTGGTACTGTTTGCATTCTGACACTACTTTAATTAACATTATTACCCTCGTGTTAACTACTGCATTGCTTATTCTACACACTGTCACAGGGAGCAGGGAGGCTAGAGTCTATCCCAGGGGATTGGTGGAACACCCTGGGTGGGGTATAACACACACTCATTCAGTGCACTAGACAATTTAAGAGATACCAGTCTCTAAAGGCGAGTTAAGTAATGGGTTTTGATTTTTTAGGAATAAAGAAAATATCTATAAATATACACACACTAGAGTAAAGAAAATGGTCTTTAAGGCATGCCAGATGACATGCAGATTATACAAATCTAAATTATAATAAGCCTACATTGGTACATGATTAGTAGAAAACTTTGTATGCAATATCTGGAGAATGCAAGTTTTAGAAGACCTGTAGAACATGTTTAAAGGCTCAAAAATGTAGACTGTTAAACCTCACGGAAACATGTCCATATTTGCTAGTTCCTTTATTTCTTTTAATACAAAAGCATACTCTGATCAAAAATAATTAGATTATTATTTATGGAGCACAACAGACAGGTTTCACATCAAAAATTAAAAAGACAGACACAGACACAATGGTCTGGATGGATTTTACAGGTTAATGATCCAAAGAGAGGGAAATAGGTTCAGTTCTGAGTCTGAGTTAGCAGGTCACATTGAGGTGAACTTAAACACTGTGTCTTTAAATTAGCACTGGAGGACCTTTCGATGACAGCTGATTTTTTTTGATTTAATAGTTGATCTTAGAGATAATATCAGATTATATTCATACAAGCAAATATCCGAAAGCTATATCTGGATTGGTGGGATGGCAAAGGCTTTGATAATGAATATTGTATTATGTTGGTTGAATGACTGTAGAACATTCCTAATGTGAGCGGTGCAATTAAGTGTTCACCAGATTAAAAATCTGTGGATGTCGTTTTTAAATATTAGATTTTAAATGCAAATTTTCACACAATCACATCTGTGAACAACAAACACTCAGAGTAGCAAACCTTAAAAGACACAATCCCAATTAAAACCCTGTAAGCGTCTTTGTAAACTGCATATCTTCTTAAAGTAAAAAAAAAAAATTCAAAAGACCTAGAAATGTAGATGACAATTTGCTTTCTATTGCACTAATTCTCATCACTGAAATGCAAAAAAGTAAAATTAAATTGAACTAACACCACAATACATTTTTTGCATACATCCAATGACAATCAATTATATTTACAAACATTTCAGTTATAGAGGGATATACAACAATTGTGTTAAATATTCCAGCCTTTTAGAAGTATGGGATTCTGATCGATTTTAATCATTAAGCCTAATGAACTTCTATTTGAAAGCAATTGCATTCACAGAGTTTAAATTAGTAATGATGCTTTGTGTTCATTCTAAACTGCATTTATTGTCGATTGCAAGTTGAGCGCAAAGAGCCTTTGTTAGAGTTGAACACACCTTAGTGGCTACGTAGAGTATTGCAGTCTGAGACAAGCCCAGCATACAAAACGCCTCCTTCATGTGCCGTTGGTAGGCAAACAAAGGGTAAAGGAGCAACAAAAAGGAACACATTGAGCATAATCAAGATTTTTAACCCTCTGGAAGGCATTGAAAGAGGACACATACCAGACTGGTTCCATTACAAAGCTTAAAACAGACATAAATCTCACACACTTACAGGGTGATTTGCTCTGTTTTTGTTCAGAAGCAATAAAACATCATTCCCTGTTCTTAGAAAAAGCCAATTTTTTCATAAGAAAAAAAAACACACACACACAATCAATTTAGCAATCTGTATTCCCCTTAAGTGCGTACTACAGCAGCACATAGAGGGCCAGTTCCAGCATTTCTATTGCTTTAAACTTGTACATTTATCACAGCAATAAATTTGGCATTTGGAAGGTAGATCTGCACAGCATTTATACAGGCGAGCAAGGTGTTTATCCTCCTTTCTTTTTTTTGGTACATTACACAGAAGCAGCCTCTCTCATCTATTTCTGGTGCTAGTTTAGGAAAAGGGGGCTATATAATGGTAAAGGGAAATACATGAAAGGATCCTGTACTGCTGGAAATGAATGGCAAGTGTCACGAAATATTCGTATGTCAGTGTCAAAAGAAGTTCAGGCTTTCAGAAACACTACATTAAAAGGTTATTTTCAACATGCTAAAGTGCCAAATACTGTATGTTCCTTCCATTATTCAAGTTTGAACTAGTCATCCCACGATTATAACAAGTGTATGTAGAAAAATATGATTCGAATGATTTTGTCACAGCAGCTTTAGTATCTGTTGAGTCATCCTCTCAAGATATCTGCACTAGTATAACCAACACACACGCAGAGAGAGAGAGAGAAAAAAAACTGAAAAGATAAAGATCCAAATGATCTTATTTAAGATGGACCATTTGAACCTGCATTCAACATTAAAGTTTGTCACACCTCACAGATATACACACATTTGAATATATCTCTATAAAACAAAGCTTAAATTAAATGGTTTGATGAAGGATATAAAATGGCTTTCATTCCCCCACACACACTTACTACTACAAAAATGGAGAAAAAAGGGAAAAAAAAAAAAAAAAAAAAAATACAGGTTAGCTTTTTACAGAACATCCATATGATCAATCAGAAAATTTTAGATGAGAACACATCTGTAACGTTGTGAACACAGCAGCCACCACTTAGTATGTTAATGGTACAGAACATGACAGGACCAATGGTCTTTGAAAGCTAGACCTTAGCGTGTACATTCTGAAGCCTCAGTCTCATTTCTTGTGCATCTTTTTGAATTTTGCTTCCGCTCGCATCTCGAGCAGTATAGAAGTCACCTGAGGTTGGCTTGGACTCCTAAACGCTTAAAAAGGAGAAGATGAGATTGTGAGGGCTCGACTCGATAGAAAGACAGTGGAGATGTGAAGATGGATGAATGAATGGATGGATGGATGGATAAGGCTTTAGCATACAACGTCATGGTCATTCTTGGTCACCAGCTTCAGACAAACTGGCAGGAAAACAGTAACAAGAGCCTCAAGTCTGGCCCTCTGCCTGCCTGTATTGAAGACTGGTTCCATGCTTTTCTTGACTGTACCGCTTGCTGTATGTTTCCCTGTCTGTTCCCTCTGCTTTAAGCTCAAATATACTCATTTAAATTACACTTAGTTCTCAGTTCTACAGGTTCAATCAGATGACCGTTGCATCAATGGCCTTCCCTGCTACAGTGTACAGCGTTTGGGATTAATCATCGACGGGAAGTTTGTCATCCAGTGCAAGCTGACCGTTCTCCTGATGTTCCTCACTCTTCCCAGAGTCTTGTAGTTGCTGTCGACGCTGGACTTCTGCCTTCAGGGTCTCCAGGTCCTTTTGGCTGCAAGGCAATTGGTATTTGTTAGTTACTGTTTGTTTAAGGCACTTAAAACATCTGCGCAAACACAGGGAGCCTGTCGGATGTCTGTTTTCAATTTGCTCTACTGACCAAGTGAATCCTCAAAACTGCATTTCCTCACACTTCTTTGAAGAGATCATTATTACTGACTTTTTTCCTTTCATGTTCTCAAAAATTGAATGTCTTTTAATAAAAAATATTATCTATTACAATGACTAGTTCTTTCCAGCTTTCGGCTTTTTCAAGCTCAATCTTATCAACCTGGGCAGTCCTTGTTATCTTTGAGCATTACTACTGTACAAACCCTTCACTATGCTGCTACAGGCTTCAAAACATCCTTTAACAGAGTGGGATACGAACGCTTATAAGTTATTTCCATGTAAGCTTAACTGAAGCATAAAATCTAGATAGACGACATGAAAAAGAGCACAGCAAGATTTAATTTGTGTTCTAGGCACATTTAAAAGAACTGTTTGTGTTCAGTTCAAGTGAATGAAGTGAAAGTCTCTAGTGGTGTCTAACCTACCTGAGAGGAATAAAGATGATGCCATTGATAATGTTGAGCTGCTCCAGGACACTGGCCATGCTTGGAGCTGTGAACTGCACAGAAAACAAACAGAACTGAATAACGAGTCGCAGATAACTACCAAAAACTGTGTATGACCTCTGAAGAAATGGTAAACTTACTTTGAGAGGCATGATGCTGGCATTGGAGCCATTCTTGTAGATCTCATTCATGGTCCTCTGTAGGGCCACAGCCTGCTGGGTGAGGTACTTCAAGTACTCTGAACTCTCCTTGGTCTTTTCATGAGCTTCACCAACCTGTCAAGAAGGTCAGTGCCATATTTCTCATCATTGTTCACCAAACAAACTCACTAGATTCACCTTTTAGTGGCTGTGGGTACAGTAGGTCAGACTCTGGAATATATTTTGACAAGTATGTTGATATGCAAAGTTGAGGGATGCAACGATGCAACGTACATAATTAGCATAACCACTATCCCTGGACATCTGTATGCAAGAATTTACCTGGTTCTTGTAAATGGTATAGCCCTCCTTCTCGTGCTGCAGAGCTGAGCGGAATTCAGCCTTGCTCTCATACACCCGGGCCACAAGGTGGTGACTGCACAGAATATGCAGAGAGGAGATCAGAGAGGAAGAAAATTACATTCCAGTTTAGCAGTGTTTAAAAACTAGCAACCCTCATACCTGAGTGCAACTTTAAGGGATCGGGGTCCATGGTATTTGGAGTTGATGGCCAAGGCATTTTCTAAGAAGCGTAGCGAGAGGTCATACTCCATCACTCCATGTAGCACCAGACCAATATTGCTCTGTAACAGCAAGAGGAAACAAACAGCTTTAGTACCGTTATTATACACTGGGCAAATGAAAAAGTCCTACAAGACCAGAAGAAACCAAGACAACCTGGAAAAAATATAAATGTTTTGAAATGTACTAATATATTATCCAGATAATAATAATCCCTTATAACTTACATCTAGCAGAGCCATCTCAGGATGGTCCTCTCCACACACTAACAGCATGAGATAGCGGGCACGGTACAGCAGCTTCAGTGCAGTGGACAGCTGGCCGTTGGCAAAGCAGTACAGAGCCAAGTGCATCTGTAACAAATGGAAAGGTCACTCAAATCTAAACGCAGACAATTCAAGGAGGAATACTTTATCAGAAGTGACGGGCAACTAGTTTTTAATCCAGACACTCACATATTCTTGAATGGTGTTAGGATGCTCAATACCCAGCACTCTCTCACTCATCAGCACAGCTTTTTGCTGGTTACTGAGAGCCTGAAAAAGAAGACATTCAGTATGAGGAAACATTCTGGGCAACGTGTGGAACAGAATGAGAAATACATGTGCGAATGAACCTCAGGGTGGTCTCCCATGATATAATTGAGACGAGCCAGGAGGCGCAGGCAGGCACAAATCTCCACGTGCATGGCCCCATACACGTTATTGAAGAGGTTCAAGGCCTCATTAATCAACTCACAGCCTTCTTTCAGAAAACCTAAAGATGGAGGGGACGAGATGCATAACGCTTATGTTAGTTACATGCAAACAAGATGCTCAGTGTCTGCATTGGAGCTTTCTGCTTTTTTAACTACTGTAAAAAATCTATACAAATAAAACTATATTAAATTGAATTGAATAATTTATGAATGAATGGATATACATCAACCTTGATCCCAAAACCTGTCATGGATAGTCAAAACCTCAAAAGAATCCAGCATTAATGTGGCCTAAATATATATAATATATATATAATGTATTCATGTACATTAAAAAAAAAATCAAATGATGATTTTGTTGTTGTTTTGAATTTCAGTCACATTACCTTGCTGGACTTTGGCTTGACCACTCTGGAAGAAATGGAAGGCATCGGAGGCTTTAGGGTTGACATGCTTTACAACTGGGAAGATGTTCAGGATGTCTTCCTCTGTGAAAGCCGGCTTGTGTCGGCTATCGAAGTTGTACTCCTTTATCAGGATCTGCAGAGATGACAAAAAAGCAATGTCTCACTGCAGACCTGAAAGTCTAGCTACCACACAGTCACTGAGGAGATCGATAAAAGCATTACCTGGATGCCAGCTTTGATGGAGATTTCTCTCAGGAGGGTGATCTTTTGCAGGCCGTACTTCTCTACTGCCTGGTCCACACTCTCACTGCCAAAAGAAACACAGTGCCAAATTGCAGAATGTGTATTTTTGTGCTGCATTTGGTTTTTCTTTGGAATTCTGCATGAGTTTTGACATTTAACAGAAATCTCGATTATACAACAGTTCACCAGACACACTAATTTGCTACAGACATCAACAAGATTCACAGGGAACTTCATCTTGGCTAGCTGAATCTAAATCAAACTGTAAGATACATAAAGACAATACTGTACTGTATTACTAAAATACAAAATAGTCAAAAGCAAAAATGACTCACCATTGTAAAGAGAATTGGTAATAAGTGCGAGCTTCAGTACCGATGTTCTTCCATAGTTCGCTGGGGGTCAGGCTAGCCCAGGCCGTGTTGTCTCCTCCTCCAGGCACTCGGTTTCTTCTCTTCTTGTTTTTCTTGCGTGAGACCAGTTCGTCCGCAGGCAGGTGGGCCACAGACTCGGGGAAAGAGCTCAGGAAGCAATTCAGGAAGTGGCTCACTGCAGCAGACAGGGCTGAAAGCTCGACACCCTACAGTGCACATGCACATAAGAACATTTGCGTAAAACAGAACATGCATTTAAAAAAAAAAAAAAAAAAAAAAAAAAAAAAAAAAAAAAAAAAACAGAAAAAAAAAATTTATAAGAGCTCACCTGGAGGTAGGTCTTAAAGATATGTTTGGTGCATCTTGTGATCAGCTCAGTGATTCCTATTCTCTGTAATGAGGAAAAAAAAAAAATCTCTCAGCATTGGGGCAAAAAAAAAAAAAAAGATCTGAATCTGAAGATTTTTATTACATACATAGAAATGATCAAGCTGTGGTTTTGCAGGCATCTTGTCCACAAACTCCAGCACATTGCTGAGGTAACGCACGTTGATGCCACGCTGATGGAGGGCTTCGGTCAACGTGGCTCCATCCATTGGCAGGGCAGTGTGCTCTAAACAGTCTTTTATCTGCAGGAGAAAAAGCACAAGACAATTTCCATTCATTTCTTCCTTTAACACAGTAATCGTTTCATGCTGGTCAAAATGACAGAGGAGACAGAATATGTTCAGGAAGCACTCGACCAGAGCACTGGGGGTAATTTAGAGAATGGAATCCACAGCTTATGTTTTAGCAAGACTACTAAAAGGAAACTTTGTCCACCGAGGCTGCTGAGGCTGTGACATCCAGCATTTCACTACAACTCCATGTAAACATCACTTACCAAAGACGGGATCTGACAAGACACCAGGAAGGCTGCTGAATCTTTGAGAAGCTGCTTCTGTTTCTGGATGTCTTCAGCACGGTCTTCTGGGAAACGTACTCCTTCAATATAAGAAGACGGCTCATCACAGCTGCTCATATCAGCTTAGAAAAAAGTGGGATTCAGTCAATGCTTATTTTCATACCTGGTGAGAAGATATCTGGGTTGAAACGAATGTCAAAGGAAGTGTTGCTGATGGAGCCCACTGCTTTGCATGCATTGAGGATGACCTCTCGGCTTTTGGGGTCTGTATCCAGTGCACAGACAAAACACAGAGTTAACAATTCACTGGAACTATAAAACACTGCAAATTTTATAATTATATTCACACCCACAGCAGTTAGAGAAAAAACGAACCAAATGATCAGAAGATTAGCACACACGAGGCAGACTGATTAGCAGGAGTAAAAATTTAGTGGCTTTGCAAGCACAATCAGTTATTCACACCGCAAGTTAATTCTTTATCAATCTGATTTCGTCATTGGCGAGTGAGTGCGAGTGTGTGATTTGGAAGTTAAAGGAGAATGAGAAACAGAGGCATTATCATGTCAATTCTCAAATTTTTTCCATAAATGAGCCCAGGAACATGAGCACACACACTAACAGAGAGATGCTGATTACACACTGAAAGCTGTCAGCAAAGCTCTGAATGAACTAAAGAAAAATTAAACTGGAAATGCAATTTGATGTGCAAGGACAGACAAAGAAGAAGCTAAAAGTAAGCATATGCAGCACAAGGAAGGCTCTGGTGCATCTCTGTTAACTGTGTGCTCCTGTTTCTCATAGCTCATGTGCAGCTGTTCGCATGACGTACCAATCCCAGATCCATCTTCTGCTGCTAAAGATTCAGCCAGCTCTTTAGCCTGAGCTAATCCTGGTATAGTTTCAAGGGCCTCCTTACCCTCCAGAGGACTCTCACAGCCTCCATTGTGTCTCTCTGGACCTGTGGGTTCATCAGCACCCAGTGAGACGGTACCATTAGTGGTTACTTCAGAGTTTTCTGTAGCCGTGGCCTGCTTGTTCTCGGCTGCCTCTGGTGTCTGCGTGGATTCAGAAGCGATTTCTGAGACAGAGACTGGTGTTGCAGTTTCAGCAGCATTCTCAGAGGCTTCTAATGCTGATGCAGATGACGGCTTGCCCTCAGCTTCGGCTGTTGTGTTCTCAGGCAAGGCTGCAGTCTTGCCGTCTTTGTTTGCTTTGTGCTGCATCAGCTGGAGCGCTGCCATCTTCATGAAAAGCAGATACCTTTGGCCCACAGAAAGTTAACACTGTTAAAGCTGAGGAAGTACTTTGTAAATTGGTAATCTTTAATCCTCTCAAACACATTTACTCCTAAGACATGGAAAGCTGTATATAAAAAAAAAAAGTGTATACTTTCAGTCAAATGTTATTCTCTCTAGTCTGTATCTATGTTTGGCATTAGGAGGAAACACAGACGGAACTCAGTACACCATTATAGACTTTAAAAAAAAAAAATCATGAATGAAGTGTACAAAACTTTGCCCCAATTCATTCTTACTGTACCATCAATGAGAGATGTTCAAGGTTCGTTGTTAACCGAGTGACACATTAGATAATCTGGCCCATGAAAAGTGGGAAAAAGTTCCTTAAACTGACAGATAACTGAAATTGAAAAATTTAAAATAATTTATTATAAATAAATAAAATGAATATGGTCAATTTGTTATTATCAATATACTAAGGTGAATTCAGAAAGCTTATATAATGTTATACTGGTATGATTTGCATCAACCCAGGTTACTTAATTACTGAGCAGTACCTGTGCTCTACGAAGGCTTCAATGAGTTCCTGGCGCAGACAGGCCAGGCGGTGGCGATGCTGTCGAGGGAAGCCCTGCTTCTGGCTCTCTGGGTTTAGTGCCTCCCCTTCCACAGGCAGGAAGTTGAGATCAGGAGGAAAAGTGCGCAGAAGGTCCAGGATGTAGTGACGCCCATCGTTGCCGATGATCCCCTTGCACTCGACAGAGGAGCAGAGCTCCACAGCAGTGTCCTTTTCATTGAGAACAGAATGACGCTGGACCTTCAGAGGCCTGCTCGTCTTCTCCAGCAGCTCCAGGTATTTGGGGTGAGACACCACAGTCTTTCCGAAATCAATAGAGCCATAGATGACGCTCTGCTCTTGTTCACGCTCCAGGATCCCGGGGATGATGGACTGGGCGGTGACACGGTAACCCCTGTAGTAAGCACAGATAATTAGTGATATACAATAAGATTGATACCTTAATATTAATAATAATAGAAATAAAAAGGTCTACCCAGTAAAATAGAAAAGTGTGAATATTGATATCATAAACTATTATAAAGGATGAAGTAATTATTAGCAAATATGGTGATATAATGGTGCATATCTACCTGTAGTCCACGACCACGGTGCCCAGTGTGTAAAGCCCCTCAACATCCACTGCACCATACGCTCTCACTCCGTTCAGGTCATTGGTGGGGGCAGTGTGTGCTGCAGCATCTCCTCCCAGTTCTTTGTAGTGATCGCGGACATCGAAACCCAAGCTGAAGAAGATGTTGTTCCAGATGAACATCTGCATGCGCGTCTCCTCCCCGGGATTGATGGCCATCACATTTCCGTCAATTACAGCCATGGCACCACGTGTAGCTGCTGCAGCGAAGTCACTATGAACCTGAAAGAAGTTTGGAATCGAGTTGTGTTCTACTCTGGTTTCTCTCATAAAACTCATCTTATTCTTTGTACACTTACCTTGAAAATGGCTCTTTCTCTAAGCAAACGCTCTGGCAGGTTCTTACGTGGGAGCTCTCTTGTTGTCTGCAGCTCTTCATTCCAGTCTCTGGTCTACAGCGAATGCAGAGCAGATTTAAAAATATAGTCACTCGCTAAAGAGTACTGATACAAAATAGTAATTAAACAGACAAATGGACAAAACCATACATGTTCAATCCAATTCAATTTTATTTGTATAGCGCTT
Organism: Bagroides melapterus; assembly: GCA_028566695.1. NCBI lineage: Eukaryota > Metazoa > Chordata > Actinopteri > Siluriformes > Bagridae > Bagroides > Bagroides melapterus. The sequence continues at coordinate 13,083,306 of JAOTRN010000051.1, forward strand.
TTAACAATGGACATTGTCTCAAAGCAGCTTTACAGAACATAAGCATAAAA